>JBAMJV010009358.1:0-29842 GCA_037951105.1 Echinarachnius parma
CGCCGACAGCCCTACCACCACCAACACCATCATAATCATCACTACTATCAACCTAATAACATCAACCATTCCCACCACCACCATCACCATCGAGCTGTTTATGTTCATTCATAGTATATAATGATTTTTAAAAAACTGTCATAAATTTTCTGTAAAAACATTTATTTTTTTTATAATAGAATCTTCTATAATAACTAACTGATCAACTGTACAATTAAATATTTATTTGTTTACTTTTGTTTACTTTATATACATGATATTGTTTTGAAAAAGGGTTAAAATAAATCAAGAAAATAACTTAACCCATTGCTTACTATGTATGGGGAATTCAAAATCTTGCATTAAACGGGTTTAAATAAAAATGCATTGGCCTCATCAGAATCTTTGAAGTTGTACAGAACAATTTATATGTCTATTTATATGTTTTTTTTATTTGTCATGCAGATACATAAAACTGAACAAGTTGAGAATCAAACTTTACTTAATGCTGCTTAAAGGTACACTTGAGTATTGGTACTTCTCGAAATGCCCCCTTGACACTAAATTGGTTGGTTTTAATTCCATTTGAAAGTTCCTTGAATAAAACATGTAGAATGAGAATCATACTTTCAAATGCTCTCATAGTTGAACATTTTGATTTCAAGATATTTTATTCATTAGTCTACCGGGCTGGGGGACATTTTTACTATTTAGAAAAATGCAACAAATGCTTATAGACTACTTTGAAGAAAAAAATCTAAGTAGGTTTTTAAAAAGTTTTATTTTAACAAAACATTAAATGCACAATTTTGTATGAAAAATGGCTAAAACCAATAAGATTTTAAAGAGCACCCTCTTGAGTTGTAACGGCTCTTTTTGAATAACAGGGTTTTTACTTAGTCGTTTGTAATTTTGTATACCTTTCGAGCATGGTGGAGTTATAACTATATTCGTTAAAGATGCAGGTTTTGGTTACTAAATGTATGTTTGACCAATACTCAACTATCCCTTTAAATTGCTATTTCAAAGTTCAAGAACCACATTGCAAAACATGGCCCTATTGGTTCCGTAAGTTTTACAGATTAATTGCATTTTCATGAATTACACAACCCTTTGCAGTGTTGGACATCAATGATACCCAAAACATATAACCAAGTCTTGTTCTTTTGAGTGGTACATGGTCCACTTCAATGCCCAAACCAACATTTTGTTGATCTAGCTGGGCCCCATTGCATATGATATATGTCATAACGTTTCCAGTATTAATTTTTGTCTTCTTTTGACACCTATTATAATAAAAATTGGGGGCCAGGCATTTTACACACAACTTTTTGTTTACATTACCTGGTGTCACTATTTCCCTGGGAGACAGGAAGTGCATTGTTAACAGATAAATGGATACCCCATCACACAGACCCAGGCCAGCTTTACACAAAGACCCATATACAATAGGATGTGCCTTACAATAGACCTATTATACATGTATTCACTATACATACACCAGTGTGTGGGGCACTTGATGCTACTTAGCAAAGATTTTCACTTTAACATTGATAATCGACAACTACCATCATTTGCAAAAGTTTAAGACCACCCTTCCAAAATGCAATAACTCAAAGAAAAAACAAAGTTAAACATATTTATTTTTCAGACATACTTTTATTTTCAACGCATAACCTTTGTATCACACTTAAACTGCTCTTTGTGCTACTGCTGCTACTGCTATTGTGCTACTGACCACTGTAGTAAACATGTTATGTAATCATTCAATGGGACAAAAGAATGCATTCCAAATTATTGAAATATCCACAAATTCCCAGGTGGTCTTAAACTTTTGCAAATGATGGTATATAGAACAATTAAAATTTGCTTGTACATGTATATGATTAACTGCCATGTTTTATTCTAAGAAATGTTTTCTAGTATAAAGTATGCCACTTTTGTGTATCGTTCGCATTTTCTATCTATAGTGACGTCAATTGTGAGCTGCAGCCATTTGACAAAGTTTAATTTTCTTAACCCATTCACTTCGAGATTTTAAAATCCCCATACACTTTGTACATAGCCCACCTGGTTCCCTTAAAGGTATAATAATAATAATAATATGAACATTTATATAGCGCAGCTACTATCAATATATACTCTACTGCGCTTAAATAACTATCTAAATTATTATTACCCATGGTCATCAGGTACATTTCAAACCAACATAATGATATTGCGTACTTTCTCAACTCTCCGGGGAGCATACTAGCGGAGCTGCCACTGATGATGGCGCTACCAGCTAGGTATAGTGAAATCTCGGCTTTGATTCAGGTTTATAGCTATGAATATGTGCCTACATTGATATACCACACTTTTTTTTCAAAGAAATCCTTAAGTTGGGCAAAAAAGGTCAATTTCATGCAAATTTTGGGCCCTTTTTTGCATCAGCGTTCCATACTCCTAAAAAAGATATTTGTAGCGGAGCGGAGGGCATTTTAAGTTCACACAATGTGTGTAAAAGACATGTGATGGTAAATTTGAAACAATCATATCCTCGCCAATAATTGACCAATTAGTTAGAACAAAATTGTGAAAAGAGTTTGCTAGAAGTAGGTAAAGGGGCTTAATATTAACATTGTCCAAATCCTCAAAACATACACTGAACTCTAGTTGGTTCTCTCATACCTTATCATAATCATATTCACAATAAAAGCATGGAACAGGTTTTGGTTTTCAAATTTCCATTTCGTTCAAAAGATATTTACGATTGAAGTGTGTCTGCATAAAATTGTCTGTGTAAAATCTGTGTAAAAAGTAAGAGCAATGAGTTAAAGGGACATTCCCTCTTTTGCAAGCCAAATTTCAAAAGTTGCGAAGTTATTGTTTTATATGAAAGAAAATGTCATTTAATAGGGCTTGAAATCTCTTCTTCGTAGAGTTATAGACCTAAATCTAATAAACCATCGTCCAACGGTTAATTATGCATGATACGTCTATTCACCCGTCGAGAAAGTTCGCTCACGGATTCCACGGAGCCCCACAGCGCTATGCGTGACCCCTATGTGACCCGCGCATGAATAACAGTGGGTAAGCGATTACTAATAAAAAAAAACAAACCTCGCTTAAACCGACTACATGTAATTATATATTCTTCATTTTTTAGATCTTTTTCCGTGACATACCTTTACAAATGTCGGCTTCACAATACCTTCACAAGAATAAGTGCAATATTGTTGTAATTATATGCTAAATCAGTTAAACTTCTTTATTGATGGATATATAGTTTGATGGAGGGACGCATTCGTTTTTTCATTCGTAGAATAAAAATTACAGGGCTGTTCGATCTGATTTTGTTGTGTGTGTGTTACATTCATCCCCATCCGTCAACTGGAAACTGTTCAGACGTTTTGTAAAAGAGGGACTGTCACTTTTAAAGAATGACTTTGCTTTTTTGCTCACTGAGCCAAAAAACATAAAATGTTCACACAATTACTTTGTGGACAATTTAGATTACACGAATACACATTATTAATCACTCAGCATGTTTTGCACTTGTCAACAATGTTACTAGATCCCTTTAAACCTAACCAGGCCGGGTTATTTTGGGTGGTGGATTCCACCACCCCCCCCCCCCCCCCTGAGATTGCATTGTAATTTTGTTGAAAAAAAAAAATCAATTTCTAATTAATTACGCAAATTTATGCAAAAATCCTTTTTGTTTATAAATCACTACATATGGCTCATAATATGCTAATTTTGTGCATGAATATTCTTTATGACCTAATTAATAGGTTTTCAACATTAAAAATTGCGACAGCCAAAAATTTCCTTATGTATTTCTTTGTATTTGGAATTTCTTTGCTTTTTCACTTTTTTTTTTTTTTTTTTTTCTTCGATGGAATAAATTATTTACCATTATTCAACAACTTTTAGCCCAAAATTAAATGATTGCAGTGATTAGAATGAAAAATAATGAAGGTTTTGTCTATTCTAGAAAAAATGAATTTCCATAGGATTTGTACACAAATCACAAAATTTAGCGATTTTTGGGCCGACGCTCACTTACAAAAGTTCATGTGACATTAGAACGGTATACCCGGTCGTCGCAAATTTGGTCTCAAAAGTTGTGCAAGACTTCAATGAAGAAACTCATGAAGTCGCGCGGCAATACCTGCGCGCGTTGCGGAATTATCACGCGAAAAGACGAGGTGGGTGGATTCCAGCCCCCCCCCTCCCCGGCCTTTGTGAGACTGAGATGGGATGGAGACTGCATGGCAGAGTAAACTCCCGGGGGGGGCACTCATGTATAATGTAAGACGGGTATGTGCCGCTTAAAAGAACCCCTTTTTCACACCCAATCGCAGCTCTAAAGATACCCGATTTTCAAAAATTGCCGCTCCATAGACCCCCGGAATGACTTGGCTAGGTAGTTGAGTAGCGCCAAGTACATTATTCTTCTTGTAGTTTGGCTCCATAGTCCTCCAGAATGACTTGGCTATGTATTTGACTAGCGCCAAGTCCATTTTTCTCTTCTAGTTCGGCTCCTTGGACCACCATTTGAGCCTTTTTGAGGGTTACCGTAGGTCTTTGGTAGCTCCATGTCTATGTTTTTTTTGTAGTTTTAGTCTGCTCCTTAGACCCCTTAACTCCCGTTTCAGGGTTTTTGTAGCTCCAAAGACCCTATATTTTGTGCTTGTAGTCAGCTCTTCAGACCCCCATTTCAGAGTTCCGTGAGGCACACCCCCGTCAAAAAATAATTCTAGTGCCCCCCCCCCCCGGGAGTAAACTGTAGAGCAATGGAGAAATGTTCCTCAATTATCACAAGAAAAACATATTTTCCCTAAATTTATGCCTAGCAAACCATTCTCTCGATTATGATTTGCGAACCCTTTTCTTGATAATGACTCGCAAACATGTTCAAATTATGTCTCGTGAACCTCATGACCAGCAAACCATGTCAAGCAAACAGTAATAAAATCATATTATTTTCCTACGGTTACTACTAAATGCTTCATTTTCAACCAATTGATTTCTTTCAGTAACATATCATCAATTACATGTAGTACATTGCTTGGTGTATGTTACTCATTCCGTTTCTCTGCTGCATTCCTAACAATACATCCGACTTGTTGAAAATAGTAACTTAAAAAGAACATAGTTCTTGTCTAGCCTTTAGTCATCATATGGCATCATCGCACATGCACATTGTGTTGGAAGCTTGGAATGTAAAATGCTGAATTCTACATCTTTGGCAGGTTCAGTCAGCACTCTGATCTTTGCAGTTTCCCTGTAGATTGAAGAAAAAAAAAAACACATAAAATATGACTTGTTTATATAGTGAAACAGTAAAACATGCAAATCATACTTTTCTTTAAGTAAAAATCAAACTAATAATAAAATATAAATCACTTCTTATGCCTTACTGTTATTCTTGTTGTTTTCATTTTCATCATAAGAATGGAAGGAACAAGGCTTGTTACATGAGAACTAAGGTGTAATTTAAGAAATGTGTATTTAACATCAAGCTGACCATCAAGACAACATGACCCAACTTTGGAAGTCATGGTTACAATTCCCACTTTAAAGGACAATGAAATCCAGGCAAATTGTTGTATGCACCATAAGACACTAAATAGGATGAATAGTCGCTGAAAATTTGAGCACAATCGGTGAGGAAATAAGAAAATTGTGGCTTTTTGAAAAGAGCCATTTATTTCTACGAGTGACTCAAATTGGTAACGCACTCTGGCAAAGTTGTGGACTACGCGATCCCCATACAATTTGTACACAACATTTTAATTTTGTTTAATTCTCTCAAAATGTATGTTTACACTTTGTTTGAGTTCAACATATATATTTTGGTTCATGACCGTTTGTTAACGCTTTAAGCTGAATGATAGATATCGTCATACTAAAGGGGCATTTGAAAAAATCTAACCCTATTTTATTCTTCTCTTACCACAAGAGAAACGAGGAAGCTCCAAATAATTTTCCTGGAGTTAGACACTTTACAGGCCTCACTTTAACCATCTAAGTTCACTGCTGTGAAATAGACAAGTTGTGTACACTCAACAATATTTCATTTAACTTGATTGCTCATGCTAAAGTAATTAGTCTGGTGTCAAACAGCTCTTACTTTGTATCACTATTTCTCTTCATTTGTTTGCAAAGATGAGTGTTGGTTTAAAAGTCACGAGAAAGGCATGTATGGAAGTATTTTGTAGCCCCTCATGGCTACAGACTTATGTGGTTAAGTTGTCTGACACTGACAGCTGATCAAAGTTTGAACTCAGCTGATATGGCTTTCCCAATTTGTTCAGGAATGGTAACAACTAGATTGATCTTCGACTGCAAAAATGATGCCTCTGCTATCATGCGATTTTTATATGAAGCCCAAATTAACATGCATTGAATTAATTCTGTAAACTTTGATGGTAATCCATCAACTAGATCTTGAGTAGAGGTGAGTCAAAACGGATAGCCGTTCGGAATCCGACCGTGAAGGTAGGACTAGGATACTGAATTAAAATTCTTGGACACGGGTATACGATCTGATAAGTTATAAGCATTTTCCCGTGAACTCGGCGATTCTTGTATAGTAAAAATAATGAGTTACGCATTGTCTGCATGCGCTCCGGGGGGGGGGTACTCAGATTATAGTCGGACGGGGGTGTGTGGCCACGGGCGTAGACATAACATTGATACCCATTCAAGTGGGGGGGATGAGCTATTCATTCATCGGATTACATCCCCCCCAGTTGAATAGGTATTACGTAACTCGCTACGCCCGTGTGTGCGGCTGAGACCTCCGAACCCATACCCACATCTAAGGGTCCTTTTGCTGTAAATAGGTACCATGTCTAAGGATTTTGTGAAAAATGGACCCATGCCTAAGGAATTATTGTGAAAAAATGGACCCACAATGTTGGATTTGTGCAGCGATCAACGTTGACAAAATTCTGAAAAACAAAGCGATCGCGAAAGGAAGCTAATCGGCGGTCAGGTTACTTCCCAGAATTCCATTTAGTGCTGCGCGCGCCGCTCCGTTACACATACTTCAATGGCTACACACAACGTGTTCGTATAGCTCGCTCGCATGCGCGGAGTAATGCGTGCAAGGCTTCTCACCGGCGTCGCATTTTTGCTGTGTATTCCCCGCAAAATTTGTGGGGTTTTTTAGCGTAGCTAGCTTGAAAATTTTTGCGATTTCACATCGGCAAATCCAAAATCCCGGAGAAAAGAGGGGACATGAATAAATGAAAAAAGGGAGCCATGTCTAAGGATTTTTTTGATGAAAAGGGGACCCATGTCTAAGGATCTTTCTTGAAAAAGTCACCCTTCCCAGCGGCACATCACCATATACCCAATATACGTGAGTACCCCCCTCATATACGTGAGTACCCCCCTCCGCCCCCCCCCCCCCCCCCCGGGCGCTCTGTATCTGTAGTTATTGCTATAGACCATGTGACGGCTATAATATGTATCGCAGGGCGGGACGCCGCTAAGGGGAATGTGCACACATACATGGGTGATTGACTCGAGCGGGAAAGTCAATGAGTATTGATATTTGAGCACATAGAGAAAGCGCGTGCTGAATATGTGCGTGTGTTTATGCACCGATCTATTGACTCAATGGATGTTTTATTCATAGCATATTGGTGAAATAGAAATGGACAAGGCAGGCACGAACAGAACTACGAGTACGACGTGAATATGCCATCATATTGAGTTTATGTCAATTACTTTTTTGAGTTCGGTGGATAAGCACACGATATGATGCACCGATGTATAGCCCCTTAGTGCCAAAGTATAATATCGCAGCAAAAAGATTGTTACTTGCATACTACACATGTACTACGTACATCTCTGTCTTTTGGTTGGCGGTATAGCGCAAAATGCTTGCCATTATGATAACAATTGTGTTCTTATTTCATCGCCGTAAAATTGAGACGAGTCCATGCCAATATATTCGCATGTTGTTGATTTCACGCTTTGTAGTACTTCTCGAAATTCGCGAAAATAAAACCCTCGCAAAATTAACAGCTTATACAGTACGAGACAGCGGAGACACACATGCAGCTAATTGATAGATCGTCTTATATACAAATTCCTATGTACACACACCAGCATTACACACAAGCATGCATGCATTATTGTAGTGCTCTGCCGGCATACCAGATACATTTCGGATGCAGATATCTGTCCGTTTTTACTCGACTCATATCCGGATATCAATATCCGTTTTGGGCACTAATCTTGAATATCACAATTAGATATTTTGACATAATATGAGTCATGTGACCTTGACCTTTGACCTCATGGCCCTATAACATTATTGGCTTACTAATATAGGAATTATCATGAGAATGAAGGCATTCTTTACCTTACAATAACATTCTGACTGCTACTTTAGGGTGCTGCGTAAAAAAGATAATATTTCTAGAAATAGATCCGGTTTATACAGATACCTTTCTGGTGAAATATTCGGATAGTAAAACATGTATAGGGATATGCCCCCTTGAGACCCCCTTTGTTTCTAAATAATGGCCGTTCCGCTGGAGCTTTTTGCGGCTTTTTCAATGCATCGGGCATCTACCATGTCGAGTCTTATCGAGTCTTCATTCAAGATGTTGATGTTTAAAGATTGGCATAATTCCTCAAAAAGACAAATGCATTCCTCCTATAGATTGTTATGATAACATTTGTAATTGATTATATAACATACATAGATGATGAATATAAAACCAGTAACCTACATTTTTTTAGTACATGTATATTGAACACATTTAAAATATTAAAGGACAATGTAATACAGACAAATTGTTGTATGTGCTATAAGACACTAAATATAATGAATAGTCCCTGAAAATTTTAGCACAATCGGTCAAGAAATAAGAAAACTATGGCTCTTTTAAAAGAGCCATGTATTTCTTTGAGTGACTCAAATTGGCAACGTATCTGGCAAAGTTGTGGACAACTCCCCATACATTTCATTCGAGTATATGTTTTGTAGCTTTTATACAATATCATATCAGAGTTGGGGGAATGAAAAAATGTGACTATGAAGAAAACTGTAAAAATGGGACCTTTTGTGTACAAAACATATGGGGAGTTGTCCACACACTTATCAGAATGCATTGCCAATTTGAGTTCCCCATAGAGCCGTAGTTTTCTTGTTTCTTGCCCGATTATGTTCTAACTTTCAGAGATTATTCCTCTAAATCTCCTCAAGACTATGAAGCAACATTTTGCTTGGGTTTCATTGCCCTTTAATACAGTCAGGTGACTCGTTTGCCTCTATGCTTAATCATTCAGCACATAGTCACATACCTCATTTACTTAAACCTCAGGTTTAGATTCGGGAACTGAAATTGAGTTAAACTTGCCTCAGACTGGAGTTTAGGTTTAACCCTAACCAGGCCGGGTTATTTTGGCTATGCTCTGGCCATGAGGGGGATATATGAGATCTCGGCTGTCGAACACACGGCCGCCACAAAATTTGGCATGCAGATAGCTTGCAACATAATCTACAAAATTGCATTGTTGAAATAATCCATTTTTAATTAATTATGAAAATTTAAGCAGAAATCCCCTTTTTGTCTGTAAATCACTCAATATTGCTCAGAATATGCACATTTTGTGCATGAATATTCTTTATGATTGGATTAACATGTTTTGAACATTAAAAATTGCGATAGCCAAAATTTCCCTCATGTATTTCTTTGTTTTTGGAATTTCTTATGTATTTCTTTTTCTTTTGGCATGCAGATAGCTTGCAACATAATCTACAAAATTGCATTGTTGAAATAATCAATTTAATTATGAAAATTTAAGCAGAAATCCCCTTTTTGTCTGTAAATCACTCAATATTGCTCAGAATATGCTAATTTTTGCATGAATATTCTTTATGATTGGATTAACATGTTTTGAACATTAAACATTGCGACAGCCAAAATTTTCCTCATGTACTTCTTTGTTTTTGGAATTTCTTATGTATTTCTTTGTTTTTTTTACTCATGATTTTTATTGTGTTTTCCAATGGAATAACTTATTGACCATTTTTAGCCCAAATTAAATGATTGCAGTGATTAGAATGAAAAATAATGACGCCTGGTTAGGTTCTATGCTTAGCATGACCCCTTGTTAGGTTATCTGTGAATTTAACGAGAACTTAACAAGAATTGAGTTTAAAGTTTTTATTTTACATAATTACCTCCGCCAACAAAGTTGGAGGTGGTTATGATTTCGGTCCCGTTTCTGTTTGTGAGTCAGTGCGTCACCAGTCTCCTGCGCACAATTTCACGGATATCTCAACCAATTTTTCGTAGCAGCTTCGTGTTCATCTAGAATAGAAACCCATTCAATTTTGGGGTCATGAGGTCAAAGTTCAAAGGTCACAGGGTTCATTATATATGCAAAAATAGATCGTGGTAGCATTATCTCAAGAACTGATTGACAGATTCTCACCAAACTCGGTTCATGTATGTATCTTATGGTGCCAATGAACTGATTAGATTTTGGGGTCATGAAGTCAAAGGTCACAAGGCTCATTATATTTTCAAAAATAACTCGTGATCGCTTTATCATAAGAACCGATTGACGGATTCTCACCAAAGCTGGTTCATGTACATGTATCTCCTCCGCACACTGTACGACCCGACCGGTTGTACGAATTTGAGTGTTTGCGGAGGTATGCAATCCCTTAGTGCAATGCATCTAGTTATTGTTAGCAATATATTTGTATAATTTATACCTCCATATTTGAGATATACATAACTGCAGTAGTCAGGAAGTTGGTATGACTAAAAGCTATCCCACAATTCCATGCGTGTTTCCGGGATTTCGAGATAATCGCTATTTGGGGTAGCGAGAATTGCCTTAGATGTTTTTTTCTTTTAACAGTTTTTTTCTCTGATGGGCCATTCTTGGTCACGTGTGTGACCCAAAATAGAAAAATTCTGAAATAAGATGCTTATATTTTAGTAAGTATAGGAGGTATGGTGATGTGAACTTCATATATGACTTGCATATGTTGAAGTCTTTCATGTGTAACACAAAAGATTTTATTAGGATTAGGTTGCCCAAGGACAGAGGTCAAATGGCATCGGTCACGTGTGTGACTTCGCACGGGAGCACTTTTGAAGAAAAAAAATTTAACTCAATTTCATTTTGGAAATCCTGTGAAATATGAAAAGCTAAAATGTTCATATTAGTTTCAGACAACTGATATATATCTGTAAGTAAGAAAATGGTGAAAGATTAAAATTATCTCAAACGGTTGTTTTTTAATGCACGTTATTATGTGGGGATGTCTGGGTCACGTGTGTGACATTTTGGGGTGGTCACGTGTGTGACATGTACAATGTGAATGGAAATATGAATTTTACAAATATTAAGTTTAGATAGTAAAATGAAGTTCAATTGTCACAAAGTTGGTATCATCATGTACAGGAGAATAAAAGGACTGTGCTAGCTTGATTATTTCCTGAGTTATGATTTTATTTGAATATTGAAATATGAAAATTGATGAATTTTTCTAAGAAATTTTATAAATTAAAAAAAATATATATATTTCATGAACCCTTGGACACTGATCTTTCCAATAATGAAATAAAACTACTGAAAAAACAAACTTCCATTTTTTCCAAAAAAGTTTCACTTTTCAAAGAATGGCCCTGATACTTCCTGTGTTTAGTAAAGTTCTGATCATGTGTTGTATTTACTGTACAATTTGCTTTTGTTTTGTGTTATTTTTTCAGGCTAATGTGTATAAACCCTTGAAAATTCAGCATTGAAAATAAAGGTTACACATAAGCATATCTTATATACAGACTTGTATGATATGCAACTCTTAACATAAAGCACTAACAATATCCACAAACTTGCTACTTAGCATGCATTTAATCTCCCTTTGTGCAGTACAGGAGATCTCTTAAGTGCATACAATAGATCTAGCTAGATGCATCTCTCTACTACAATGGGGGTGCCTTAAGTGCCTCCATAATGGGCTTGTCCAGGGTAGGGAACTAGGGTTGGTGGCAGGAAGTGGAGACAAAGGGCCGATTAAGGTGAAGAGTTGCAGGACAGTAGGGATTACGATGATGAGGAGGGCTTGAGATGAAAAGAGTTTGTGACACCTAGTAAAGAGTATCATAACTATATTGACAAGCAGAGAAAGCTCACCTACATCATCGTGTTACCAAAGTTTTCATCCGTGTGCAGAGAAGATCTCCGACAGACTGTTTTTACTGTTCGTCCCTTTCTGGTAAGTCCTGATATTCTGTAAATTGAAATATTCATTGTATAACAATTCATGAACATTTATTGACACAAATTATAAATATTTTTGAATGAATGTTATGTTATATTCCTTGTGAAAGTCCATTCACCCATGCATAAATTGCATTGTCAATTTTATTGACAGTCAATCTATTTCAAATGGTCTAAAGAATATGTAGTGAAAATCAATGTTTAAAAGGGTAGTACAGTTTTGGTAAGGCTGACCTTTAGTAACCAAACCTGGACAGTAACATTGTAAAATAATAGTTATAACTCCACCATGCTCGAAAGGTATACAAAATTACAAACGACTAAGTAAAAAGCCTGCTATCATTCAAAAAGAGCCATTAACACACAAGAGGGCGATTTCTAAAAAGGAATTGGTTTCAACCATTTTTCATACAAAATTATGCATGTTATGTTTTATTGAAATAATGATTTAATAGAGAGATCATCAACAACTATTTAAACATGCTTTTGAAAGTTTTTGAAAAAGTGCAAGCATTTTTTTGAAAAAATCATTTAATTATTTGGGCTGCAAATTATTATTAAGATCAAATATTTCAGCTGTTTCTGGGTCCATTTAAACTAAATATTTTATTTTGCCATTAAAAATGGCACGTTTTCTCAAATTCAACACAAATAAATTACCTCACAAATAAATTGTGATGTGCAGCGACCTCTCTACCAAAACTGATATGCCCCTTAAATCATTAAAACAAGTGATTTGATGGGCACAAAATCGAATGTTATGACCTTATTTTAATAGATAACTTTAAAAATGCAAATTAGTAAATTGTTAAAAAAAAATGAAATTATTGAAATAAAGTTTCTGCATGCTAATTTTTGCTACGATCTTACCTGTTATGTCCCCCCCCCCCCCCCCCCCCCCACAGAAAGAGCTCAAATAGCCCTGTCTTTTTAGGTCTAGGACCACTCTGAGAAGTTGATATTATCTTAAAAATCAATATTAAATTTATGCAAAGTATTCAAATAAGTATCCTAAGATAAACAACATATTCTGTATCTGCAGTGAAGGTCAAAACCCGCTAATATGAGCTTAATTGTTTTCTCGCCTTTAAGTACAATCACTGAATTAATGGTACTTGAGGCTTGTGTTTTAATAGTTTTAAAAGCTGCATTGACATATGTACATGTACACATGTATTTGTAAGGGGTTTGATAATGGCAATATTCCTTTACCAATTTGTTGAAGCAAAACTCAAATTTAAAATTATCTTCTGACATGCAATTTTCAGAGTGAAGAGCCTTTGTTCCACCAAGTTTGGAGTTTTGCGACACCATGGAGGAGATAGACGGAGGAGTTGATCGAGGGGAATCATCACAGGTAAAACTTAGTACCTAATTAAATAAGTCAGGTGCCTTTTGTTATTTCGTTCAAAACTTATGGAGATTTGCAAATCTACACATATGGACTTTTTGATACTTGGATGTAAACAGAATCTAAAACCTACTTTGCCATTTTGTAAATTTTTTAAAAGCCTGTGTGCCATTTAAGCATCGTTTTAAGACCTAATTTAGTAATTTGCCTATTTCATGAACAGAGTCAAGTGTCAATTTTTATCTGAAAAAGCTTAAAAATAAATTTATCGTCCCTATATCATAAATATCATAGAGTGGTGAAGTGTGATGTCATAAATGATGTCATAAACATCTTTTTTTTGAATTTTAAAATTTGGACTTCATTTTCATAAAGAGCATAACAAATAATGTCCAGTGTTATAGTGCACTGGTTCATAAATTTATGAACCAGTGCACTATAACACTGATTGCCCATTGAAGTAAAATTCATTCAGATGGGCATATCTCAGCCAATACGTAACCTACATGTATTCCTTTGATTTTCGGTATTTGGACATTATTTGTTATGCTCTTTCTGAAAATGAAGTCCAAATTTGAAAATTCTAAAAAAGTGTTTTTATGACGTCATGGCTTCTGTACTCTATTACTTGTGATTTAGCAAATCATATGCTAGTTAGCTAAATATCAAAACTCTGCAAATTACAATGTTTTACAATGCAGTCAATTTTAATAATGTTCAATGTAATCACAATCACTATAGAGTACAGAAGCTATGACGTCATAACATTTTTTTAGAATATCTCAATTTAAACTTCAGTAAACTTCAGTGCTCTGGTAGTCTGGTTCATAACCTTTATGAACCAGAGCACTATATAACACTGATCCCCTAATGTAATAACAAATACATTTTGTGAAATGTGTGCATATAATCTTCGTAACAGTTTTTAATTTGGTCTAAATACATCACTGATAAGAAAAAAAAGTTGTTTCCATTTTTTTATTTTTGGTCCCAGGGTGCATTTTGACGATTTTAAAGATAATTAGCTAATTTGCATATTTCTGAAAAAAGTTCAGGGGTCATTTTCCATCTAGGAATTGTACAATAGTGACCAAAACAATCATGACAGGGTAATTTGGAGCAAGGAATCCATTTCCAGTGCTCATTTGCATGTGCCGTATGGGCAACACCCTGAAATCCAAGATGGCTGCCGCCAATTTGCATATTTATGAATATTTTTGATTTACAGTGGCTACATCCTCTAATACGTATTATTGACACGTTATTTAGATTATATCATGCTCTTAATGTGTATCAAAGATACTTCAGCTTGGTTGCCACCTTGGCAACCTCTGGCAATGCATATAATTAGCATAATTCAATTATTTACCTAATTTGCATATTTTTGCATCCTAAGGTTGCCAAGGTGGCTACCAAGCTGAAGTATCTTTAATACACGTTAAGAGCATGATTTAATCTATATAACCTGTAATTAACACTTATTAGATGATGTAGCAACTGTAAATCAATAGAGTGGTGAAGTGTGATGTCATAAATGATGTCATAAAAGTTTTTTTTAGAATTTTAAAATTTGGACTTCATTTTCAGAAAGAGCATAACAAATAATGTCCAAATACCAAAAATCAAAGGAATAGGTTACGTATTGGCCGAGATATGCCCATCCGAATGATATTTTGGTCAATGGGCAATCAGTGTTATAGTGCACTGGTTCATAAATTTAGGAACCAGTGCATTATAACACTGATTGCCTATTGAAGTAAAATTCATTCGGATTGGCATATCTCAGCCAATACGTAACCTATTCCTTTGATTTTTGGTATTTGGACATTATTTGTTATGCTCTTTCTGAAAATGAAGTCCAAATTTGACAATTCTAAAAAAGTATTTTTATGACGTCATGGCTTCTGTACTCTATAATATTCATAAATATGCAAATTAGGGGAAGCCATCTTGTATTTCAGGGTGTTGCCAATACGGCACATGCAAATGAGCACTGGAAATTGATTCCTTACACCAAATTACCCTATAGATCATGCTTGTTTTGATTACTACTGTACTATTCCTAGATGGAAAATGACCCCTGACCTTATTTTATAAATATGCAAAATTAGCTAATTATTTTATAATCGCCAAAATGCACCCTGGGACCAAGAATAACAAATGGAAACAACACTTTTTCTTATCAGTGATGTATTTAGATCAAATTAAAAGCTCCTGCCAAGATTATATATGAAAAATAACTGTTTTACATGAGTCGATAGACTATTGAGATAAAATTTATTCGGATATGCATATCTCGGCCAATACATATCATATTAAATTAATCGATATTTGGACATTATTTTGTTTGCTCTTTCGGAAAATTCAGTTCAAATTTGAAAATTCTAAAAACAGATTTTTGATGACGTCACATTTCACCACTCTACATAATAACTAAATCAAGAAATGATACATTGAAATTATGCCGTACAGGGGATTCTATATGCAAATAAGTTAAAATCTATATTGAATCGATGGTTTCACACTTGTTACAAACATTTTTTTTTTTCTCGAAATCCTAAAAGTGATATTACAAAAAGTTCAGCCTTTCTAGGTTAGAATTGACAATTTATAGTTCCTGAAATATGCAAATTAGCTAATTATCATTAAAACCATAATCAAACAGCATACATGCTTTCCCCAAAAAAGTCAACATGAGTTTTTTTTTAAATTCAGTATACATGTATACCACATTCCTAAGAATGTACATACATTTGCAAATCTCCTAAAAATTTGAACATTTATCAGTAATTGGAATAAAGTGAGCCCGACTTACTCAATTACTTCTCCAGAACATATCAAGATGAGTAGTCTTCTCTCAGTAGCTCATACATTATCTGCTTATCTTACTTCTTTCTTTTTTCTTTAAACTTGCTTGTCATAATAATTCTTGACTCTCATTTTATTTAATCTTATTACTTATCTATTGCTTTTCTTTTCTCTTCTGGACTCTTAAATTTAACATTTTTATTTATTTACTTCTTATTTTATTTTTATTTATTCATTTATTTATTCATTTATTTATTTTATTATTATTATTTTTGTTTATTTACTTTTATTATTTTTTGTATTATTATTATTCTTATTATTTATTTTTTTTTTGGGGGGGGATTACCTGTAAAAAGACTCCTCAGACAATAAGTCACAGTCTGATCTTCATGGCAGCTAAGGGTGGTGTCTCATTTACTTTAACCTTTTTCTAAACTCTGTCTGTTCATACAGCCGTCTGTCCTGCACTGTTGGAAAGAAAAAAGAATTGTTATTACTTAAAAAAAAAACATTCTATTACATTCATTAATTATCAGCGGACATAACCTGTTTGATTTAGTAAATTGATTTCATTAAAATACAAAGAAATAATATTAATCAGGGAAAAAAATGAAATTTAAAAAATGAGAACATGCAATAACTGTCAAAGTCTGTTCAAAATTTATTTTTACCTTGAACTTGATAAATTTGTAAAGACAATTTGGAAAGGAAACAAATTGAACGGAGTGCAACGTACATTGTATATCCCACCCAACCCTTTCCCAACAAGTGTATTTTGTTTAATACAACATTCAATTTTAAGTTGTTTCTGGATACAATCACATTTTTCAAATAAAATTTCTTTGTTCTAGAAACTTGATATTCACCAGCTCTGACTTTCATTGCACTGTAGACAATAGACAAATAGAAATTCTCCACTATATATACTATCATTTGAACCCTTTGATCATAATGAACATGTACACGTACATGTACTTCTAAAGACTAAAACTAAAGAGAAATTTGAGACTAAAACCTGTTCCATGTTTCAAATGGTAAGGGCAAGTCCAAGCTATTTTGTAGAGCTAAACGTGTGGGACATCAGAGCGAAAAAGAGAGCTTACTCTTATAAGAAATATTGAAGCACCAATTTTTTTTTTACATTTTAGATTCTTTGGAGCTAATTTCATTATGCGAAAAAAACTTGAAATCACCCATGAATGCGACTTTATGCTAACGTAATGCGTGGGACCAGAACAATTTGGTATTTTTTAAACCTTAACTTTGAATGTGAATTCCTATGAATTTATATACAATTTAAAAACATTCTTGGTATGGTCTTAAAGGTAGTGTTGAGTGTTGGTATTTCCCGAAGTGCCCCCCGATATTTTTTTGTGAGATAATGAAAACCTGACCGTCAAATTCAAAAGAACATACAATTAGAATGACAGAATAAACTTAATTTTATAAAAATCGGTTCAGAAACGGCTGAAATATTTATAAATATATTTTTATTCAAAATGTTTTTCACCGGCAATCACCGGGCGATATTTAGAAATTTTAGAAAAATTTCATAAAATGCTCAAAGACTACTTTGAAAAAATTAGAATAGGTTTTGTCGTTGATATCATCTCTATTGAAGCATTATTTTAACAAACATTCAATGCACAATTTTGTATGAAAAAAGGCTAAAACCAATTAATGTTTTAAATAGCGCCCTCTTGAGTTGTAACAGCTCTTTTTGAATGATAACCAGGGTTTAACTTAGTCGTTTGTAGAACTTTGCGCGACGGGACGGAATTTAATCCAGATTAAATCACATTTTCAATTTAATTTCATCACAAATTTGTTTTCTTTTGTATACAGTTAGGGTGTAGTTGAAAGAATAAAATACAGTTTCATGTATTTTTGCTTTAAAATTAACTAATTTGCTAATTAACAAAAATTTATTTTGAGAGGAAAATATTCACATTATTTTGGTGGGAACCCTCCTTCAAATGCTATGTACAGCAGTGCTTTCACACTAAGTATACACAAATTTTTCAGATTTTTCCTGAATTAAGTTTATTTTGAAATCCAAGCAGCAAATGATAAAGAATGCTATTTTGGCTAGTAATATGTCATTTTTTTAATCTTAAAACATTAATAAATCTTTCAACACAACTAAAAAAAAAGGAAATAAATTTTGATACCAAAAAATGCCATTTGTTTTGTACATGGTCCAATGGGGAAATTTGTAATTTCATTTTTTTACTGTGATATCAATACTGATTATGCTTAAAACTATTTGTTATTGGCCATTAGGTGAAATAAATGTTTAAAATGGCAAAACAATTCATGTGGGATTGAAAATTATTGCAATTGAAAAATTTGCCATTTGTTTTGTACAAGACCGAATTTTCCGTCCCGTCCCGTCGCGCGACACCACATTACAAAAATTAAATTAAAAACAAAAATTTGATTTGGGAGCTTAGCTTTTTTCTTGTGTGGAGACTGAACATTTATACCTTTCTTATGATACATGCCAGGATTTAACTAGGATTTTACTTTTGATAGAAAACAATATTGTTTGCAAAACAAAAAAATGTATCATTCTATCGTTCCGTCCCGTTTCAAAAACATGTAGTTACCATGGCAACAGACTCCCAAAGTTTTCAGTTTTTATGTTTGATAATATTCATCACTTTACCCTGTCCATGTAACAACACATTTGTATCCAGTCACATCTTTATTTATGTTTGTATGATCAAAATAGCTATCAAATTCCGTCCCGTCGCATTTGCCCATACTTTTGGCTTTGGCCCAGCTGTTATTAGCATTGAAATTATAGTATACCCAGGGAGCAAAGTTTTTTTTTACAGACATGGAATGTTATAAAAGGTATTGGCCCAGAATTGTCTTCTAGGACCTTGTAGAAGCACAACCTAGGTGCACAACCTCGCAAAATAGCTACCATAAACCGGGGTGACTTTTGCCACCTTTTGAATATTTTCTTTAATAATTTTTTCATAATTATTTGTTTTCAAAAATTTCGTGGATAATAAGGGTGTACTTGTAAAGGTCTATCCACTTCATTCTTCCCTTCTTGATTTTGTTGGTCGAAAACTGGCAAAAGTCACCCCGAGTGTCGAGGTTACTTTTGCCGGCACACATTTTGTTGTTTTTAATATTATTGATACAACACTTTCAATATTTACGTTTACTAATGTTCTTTGAAAATACACTGAACCTCTTTCTCCTATTGTTTTACTTATAGATACTTTTTAAAATACATGATTTTAGTAACAAAATGATATTAAAATAGGATAATGCACAATTTTTCAAATCTTCAAAATGTACATGTTGCCTTCCCCTATCTCAAGTCTGATAACAGTTCAAATAACTTATTCTTATATTTCACTAGCTCTATCAGTGAGCATTACTGCAATTTTCATGGAGATTCAGTTGTAGGAATGCTAGATACATCTTAGCAGTTTGTCTCAAAACAAATTTTCGCCACAAGATGAACTACACTCCTGTATTTTGGTTCAATGTACATTGTTATAAATAAAAATAAAACTGAAAATCGTTCTTGAAACATAATCTAATTAATCATAAGGCAAAAGTAAATGATATTTCTGATCACACTGCATTCATAATGCACAATTTATACAAATCTGAAATATGAGACTTAACCACATTATTGCCTTATCATTTTTTGTGTGACATTTGAAGGCGCAATAGCCTAGATGCGATTTTTAGAGCTTGCTGGATATGCGCTGAATATAAACTAATAATTACACTACATGTTGTCTCCTATTTACAACTCTGTAACCAAAAACATAATAATTCTATTCTGGCCAGTCACCCCGAGCATGCAGCAAATAGCCAGGGGTGACTTTTGCCACGGCCATTTTGAAAAAATCAGAGGGAGGGTCGATGAAGTTAGTGCATTGGCAGTTTGGTACACCCTTAGTGTACGTTATCTGACATATTTGCTTGATTCTCCATTTTCCGTTTTCTGTAGAGACTCAAAAGTTTGACCACCATATCAATCATGCGCTTTATTTTTCATACACAAAACAACAACAAAAACACAGAGGGTAAGCCGTTATAAAAGAATGTTATACATTTTTATAATGTTCATACATTAGCCTACACGTATAAGAATATGTAAAAATAATTTCAGAAA
Source organism: Echinarachnius parma (assembly GCA_037951105.1). Lineage (NCBI taxonomy): Eukaryota > Metazoa > Echinodermata > Echinoidea > Clypeasteroida > Echinarachniidae > Echinarachnius > Echinarachnius parma. The sequence continues at coordinate 20,544 of JBAMJV010009358.1, forward strand.
TTTGTTCAAGTAAGAGAGCCTCAATGAAAATACATTTTTCTCAAAGGGTGGCAAAAGTCACCCCGGCGGCCAAAGTCACCCCGGTTTACGGTACTGGAAGTCCACAGAACACATAGAATTTTACCCCTACTGTACGTTAACAAAATATGCACTATTCTTGCCATTTTAAGAACATTTTCAGCAAATTTAACCCCTTTAAAAACAAAAACAGGTATAAATTGGCCTGTAAAATACACCCAACATTTCTAAATTTTGAGTATACAGTACATTCAAAACTATCCCTTTTTGATGATTTTATAAATTTATTTTTAAACCTCTCTTTATTATGTTCATTTAAAGCTTCTTACTTACTATTTGTACTTTCTTGTCCAAAATTCAATTGAATATCAGGCCTTAAAAGTAATATTTCAAAATTTTCAACAAAATACCCATTTATTGCTTATCTTTGTAACACCCGTAATACGGGTGTTACATTTCTTCAATGACAAAATTTCTGTGAATAGATTTTTAACTTAAGAGCCATTTTATGTCCAGCTTATTCATATTGTTGCATAGCAAATAAAATTCAAAATGTGTGATGCTAAGTCAGTTTTTCTGTGTGCTATGATCTATCCAAGCTTAAAACGTTACGGGTGTTACATTTTTCATCCCCTGAACTAGAAAATATCAAGTTTTTTTCTTAATGCAGCATTCCTTTCCCTATTAAATGTATATTGACATTTAAAACATTAATCCAAATTTAAAGGTACTTTGACCACTAAAACTAGCTCAAAATTAGGGCTTGAAATATCTTTTTCGTGAAACTAATCAAGGGCATTTTATTTACTGGTATTCAATTCTGAGAACTCTGTGCAAACTTTCAGAGGCTCTTTTGCCATTAGGTGGCGAATTCCCCAAACCCTTGTATGCATATTTTGTTCACTATGTAGATCACTCATTGCCTTTAAATTGAGATCATTTCTAAAAGATATATCCATTTTGTCAGATTTGACTTTCTGATGTCACACACAAGCTTACAGAAAATTTCTGTCCAAGCTATTTTGTAGCTCTAACATGTGGCACATCATAGCAATAAAGAGAACTTACTCTTATAAGAAATATGGAAACACCAATATTTGTTTCATTCAAAAGGTAGCCATTTAAACAAGAGAGTACCTTCAAGACGCCTCAAGTTTCAAAAATTTATGAACAAAAAATGTGCATGAGCAAAATGTAAATTTATCAATTACAAATATGTGAACGCGATGTTTAAATAATTGTCATGCCTTACAAAATGTGTACCATTTAAAATTATATTCTTGGAATTATTGAATAAAAGTTGGTCCCGAACATTTATTCCATTCAGATGGTTATTTCAGGGCTGTCTGAACCAATTCAGATAAACGAAGGTGATTCTATCTTTAATCACATGTACACTTTTAAAATTATAATTACCCCATGAAAAAATTATTAGTCAAGGCGCATCCAAAACCAAAACTGCACTATCCCTGATGAATAAATTATTCCCAGTTAGTGGAAGTTCACTAAACACTTTTTTTTTTTTTTATCTTTACTACAGATCCATCCTGTGGATGTACCAATGTCTCCATCTAGAGAGAGAAGTCCAGAACTACATCTCTTCCTCAGTGATTCAGATGACTCGTGCGATGAAGAACACTATATTCATCAACCCGACAATCTGAGCGGCGATACAGAGTCGGAAATGAGCGATGCCAACGATCCTAGCTACGTACCATCTGATGCAGATAGCGAAAGCGACTTGGAACAAGCACAACAGGTCTGGAACAAAAATCAACTCGGCCACATCACATCCTGCGATAGTGACTCCATTGCCGAGGCTGGTCTCAACACATCACAGTCTACTGTCATCGATCCCACAATCAAGGCCAAACCAAGCCAGACTGGTCAGCAAAACCATCTCAGCACAAATCCAACTCTCAAAGCCCAACCGAACACATCGTGCGTTGAAGAACACTATATTCATCAACCCAATAATCTGATCAGCGATACAGAGTCGGAAATGAGCGATGCCAACGATCCTAGCTACGTACCATCTGATGCAGATAGCGAAAGCGACTTGGAACAAGCACAACAGGTCTGGAACAAAAATCAACTCGGCCACATCACATCCTGCGATAGTGACTCCATTGCCGAGGCTGGTCTCAACACATCACAGTCTACTGTCATCGATCCCACAATCAAGGCCAAACCAAGCCAGACTGGTCAGCAAAACCATCTCAGCACAAATCCAACTCTCAAAGCCCAACCGAACACATCGTGCGTTGAAGAACACTATATTCATCAACCCAATAATCTGATCAGCGATACAGAGTCGGAAATGAGCGATGCCAACGATCCTAGCTACGTACCATCTGATGCAGATAGTGAAAGCGACTTGGAACAAGCACAACAGGTCTGGAACAAAAATCAACTCGGCCACATCACATCCTGCGATAGTGACTCCATTGCTGAGGCTGGTCTCAACACATCACAGTCTACTGTCATCGATTCCACAATCAAGGCCAAACCAAGCCAGACTGGTCAGCAAAACCATCTCAGCACAAACCCAAACCTCAACGCCCAACCGAACACGACGCAGACGTATGTCTTATCGTCAACCTCAACAACAGAGAAGAGGAAATGGTCCAAGTATGTCTACTGCATGTATTGCAGTACAAAACAAACAAAGTTGCGAAGACACCTGAAAAGAAAACACAAAAATGAAATGCTAGTTGCACAAGCCTGCGCTATGGAAGAGATGAATCCACAGAAGGCAGAAGAAGTCTGGACTGAAATCAGAAATATTGGCAACCACAAACACAATCTTGATGTCCACGAGGGAAAGGAGTCTGACCTCATCGTCAAGAAGCGACCAATGAAAGGGAGCGGTGCAGAAATTGAGAACTTTGTTCCCTGTTCGGACTGTTTGGCATACTTCCGGAGCGAGTCCTTGTGGAGGCACAAACGCAACTGCCCAAAAGGAAACAAGACACAGAAAGGAAGAAGAAGTCTAAAAGAGGCAAGGAAGCTGATCCCCTTAAAAAACGAAACTACAGAGATAATGAGAGATGTATTGGAGACGATGCAACAAGACAGAGTTGCAATCGTTGTTAAGAACGATCCAGTCATCATTAGAATAGGACAGCGGGCCATGAACCAAAGTAACACTACCAGGAAAGAGGACATTGCAAGAGAGAAGATGAGGACAGCTGGTAAACTGCTCATGCTATGCAGGGAGAAGAAGCCAGCAATAGTCAACGCTGCTGACCTACCGCTACCTACAAATTTTGATACATTAGTAGAGGCAACAAGAGTAATGTCAGGTTATGACGCCCACAATGCCACACACGACCACTACTCCACTGCCATGAGGGTCGGGCACGTAATTACTGATATAGCTACCGTAGTGCGCAATCAACTCATCAAGGATGGTCTCCACAGTCAGAAGCAGCTTGTGGATGAGTTCCTGCAGCTGAAGGAAGGAGAGTGGAGAGAAAAGGTAACTGCCTCAGCGCTTCAGCAGCGACAGTCAAATTCCTGGACTAAACCAAAGCTACTTCCCCTCACAAAAGATGTCCAGAAATTCAGCAAATTCCTTCAAAGAGAACGTCTCGCAGCTGGAGCAAACTTCCCAAACCCAAACAAGCCCCAATATAAGAGACTAGCACACCTAACCCTAGCTGAAATAGTTTTGTTCAATCGGAGAAGACCCCAAGAGGTGGAGAACCTGACCATCCAGCAATACAACAACATAACGAGGGACAACTCACATGAAGAAATATATCAAGAACTGTCAACATCTGAAAGGTTAGCTATAGACCGCCTCAAGGTTGTGATGGTCAGGGGTAAACGAGGGAGGGGGGTTCCGATCTTGCTCACACCAGAAGTGCAAGAAAGTGTCCAGCAGCTGGTCGACTACAACAGCAAAAGGGGAACAAAATATGTCTTCTCGAGAACTCGCGATGATGCCAGAACACCTTACCGTGCCTCATCAGCAATGAGGACCCTCGCGGACGAGGCTGAACTTGTTCAACCAATGAACATGCGATGCACAAAGTTACGGAAGCATCTTGCCACCATGACCCAAGTGCTGAACTTAAATGAGGAGGAGCTGGAGCAGCTGGCTAATCACATGGGACACGATTTGGCAACCCATCGGGAATACTATCGACTGCCAACAGAGACCATCTTGCTGTCGAAAGTCAGCAAGATTCTGCGGATGGCTGACAAGGGACTCCTGCTTCCTAATTCTGGAAAGAAACTTTCAGACATCAACGTGCATCCCGATGATGATGTAGACGTAGACACAGACACAGACACAGACACAGACGAGAGTGATGACGAATCAAGCTCAGAATCCAGTTCAACAAGTGGGAGCCCATCACTTCCTGCACAGTCACCTCCAAATCCATCTTCTAACGTGAGGACTATGGGACAAATGCTTCATGCACCAGCAACCTGCAACAAACAAAAAAACCTGCAGAATGGAAGGAAGTACATTAGATGGTCAGAGGAGGAGGAGACCTACCTCAACAGCAGTAGAGAGACCAAACAACTTCTTGCCATGCGGAAAGTCCCTGGGAAGGCCTGGTGCGAGGCACTCATCTCAAAGAGCAATGGCATTCTGTTGACCAAGTCCTGGAAGGAAATCAAAAACAAAGTGCACAATATCATCACACGGGAGAAAGCAAGAATGGTGAGGACAGAGTTGAATCACAGAAAGTAGACTGAGTTTGTAACTCTTGAAAAGCATCAATAAGTAGAAGCCTAGTATCACATGCTGCTGCAAGATGGTGATTTCAACTGATATGCAACCTTTAAAAAACAGCATCAAAATATGAGAAAAGGCATGAAGTTTAGATGAGTATCATAAACTCTGTTGAGGCTATGTCAACTGAAACAAATACCAAGTTCAGAAGAAACGGTGCACTAAAAATATGTCAAACTAAATTCTGCACAAGAAAGGTTGCACAGAAATGTATCTATGAGTGTATTTGATAGATATTAAACTGCGAGACAGATGAAGTTTAATAACTTCATTTACTCAACGAATTGTGGCAAGAAATACATATTGACTGCTTTTTCATGAAGTACATGTGCCACTTTTAATAAAGTAGTAATAGTCTACACAGTAATAGAGATACAAGGACAAGAGGTACTTGTTCATGAAATTATGATGAATACCAATTATGTAACAAATAACTTCTCCCTACATTAATTTCTGTATTTGGAAGAACTATTGTGGGTGGTTTGATAGAACCTTGTAACTTTTTGTTTGTTGTTGACAATATTGACAACTCTAGGAATCCTATAAAAAACAAGTTATTAAACATGCCCCCTTGCAAAGATAAGACCACTATTGACAGACAAATATTTGCAGCAATTTTGGGGTTTGTCCTGGACATTTGATTGTTGATATACAAGGTTTTATTCATACCATCAGTGATATCTGGAAATTATAAGCAGTAGTTTCATGAAATTGATTGATATGATTTTACTTCCCAAAGTTTGAAGGTTTTCAAAGAAAAAAATAGGGAGCTTGAACAAAAACAAACAAAATGAAGGTGAAGACTAAACATTTGTTCATGCTGCAGTCGCTTCTTTCTCAATTGTGGTGACTGATAAAGCAAACTGTAACGTTTTCACAACTTCATAGTGTTCAGAAAATTTGAAACACTTGCTGAAGAAAAGAATGTTTGAAGACGTACTCGGACATTGAAAAGATGAAAATGCAAAGAGCAGAAAAATTACACGCCCAAAACAGTACTAATGCTACTTGCACAATTAAGTGTATGATTCACGATTTGGGACATAACATGTGAACATACAATGCATTTTAAGAACATATTTCATGGTAAAATATGTACATAAATGATTGATATTTGATAAAAAAGAAGCTCATTTTTTATGTATGATAATTTAATTCATGGTAAATTTTTAAAAAATGCTTAATTTATATGCCCTGTACTTGATTGTAAATATTTCTTTTTGTAGCTCTAGGTAAACTGATAATCTGTCATTTAAGTGTTACAGAACTTGCGCCTAGCTTTCAAAATTTTAAAAGTGTTCTGATATGAGCACCCCAGAAAACATTTGAGCCCAGTCACTTTCCATCATTCTGTTACTGAAATGTTTTTGTGGTTAATAAATGCGTACAGGAATGGTGACGTCCTCTATATATGTATTAATGCGATAATACCGTCAATGGGGGATGTAAACCACATCCTTTACTCTGGCCCTTGATACTAACTGTCCTTGCCTCAAAGTCAATGTCAGTGCTATGAACATTATCTTCCCTTGTCTGCGTTGAACTACCTTCTTTAAACCGTGGCAAACATATTTTGATATTGCTACCAAAGTCACTTATTGTCACTTGTACATGTTATGTATGTCTTTCCGCTTTTGCCCTATAGATATTCATACATATCCAGTTATAAAATATTTATCATAGCATCTTAATATATATATTTACAAAATGTATTCTTATGAATGAACGATAGGCAGCATGTTTCATAGTCATCATAGGGTAAATGAGAATGTATTGTACAGTTATCATGATTGTAATGAAGATCTGGGTTAATGAAATGTATTTTTCTGTATCTTTGTTCATGACATATCCCTAACTTTGACTTCATATAGCATGAATAAGCATAAATTTGCCTTATAACGCAAGTTTTACAGCATACGACTTAAGTGACAGTTTGATAGTATTGTTGTGCCTACTTTGCAAGTGAAATGTTTGTCCTCTGTATACCAAGTATGTATAATAAAACAGATTTCAAAACAATTAACTCACATTTGTATTGCAGCATCTTTACTTGTTTTTGTCAAAATATCAATTTGTTATGGAATGATTTTTTCAAAAGTGATGTTAAATCTACTTTTAAAGAATATCACACAATCTTCATAGCTTGATCAGGGGAACATGTGAAGGTTTTATGTAAAACTTGTACAATTATTATTTTACATTACAAAAATCATGCATTATAAAGATAGTAACATTTGAAGATTCACAATGCACATTGTCCTATGATCCTATCCTCTAAAGCTGAATTAACACTAAAACAACCAACATACTAATTCAACATTCAAGGCAATTCAATTAAGTTGGCAGAGCTATGAAAAACTAAAAGACACACTTGGGGGCAAATAAAAGATGTATTTAAGTACAAAGTTTGCATTACGATTAGTTGGTGCAATTGTGGGTGGGGGAGGTGGTAGTGGTGGTAATGGGTGAAGTCGTGGTGGTAATGGGTGAAGTCGTGGTGGTGTTCCTGGTGGATGGATTGGAGGTGGTGTGCAGTGGTGTTGGATGAGGTGGACCTTAAATAGCATAAACTAATGCTACAATAAATATTAAAGGCTAAACTGTAGTAACCAAACCTGGACAGTAACAACTACAACATGCTCGAAAGGTATACAAAATTACAAACAACTATTGTAAACAGCCCATTATCATTCAAAAAGTGTCATTAAACACAAGAGGGCACTCTCTACAAAGGCATTGGTTTTAACCATTTTTCATACAAAATTATGTATACGATGTTTTTATTGAAATCATGATTAAATAGGGAGGTCATCAACAACTATTAAAAAATGCTTTTGAGAATTTTTGAAAAAGTGATATCATTTTTTATTATTTTTTTTTAATTCATCTAATTATTTGGGCCCCCAAAAATCATAAGATCAGATATATTTATTGATATATCAGCCGTTTAAAAATCAGTATATTTATATTCCTCTTGCACTGAACCGTTTTTATTATTCTTTGGAGATCTGTCCAAAACTCACAATGTACACACTGGCAATAGTTTCACCTATTCACAAATCACGATCATTTAAGATCATCCAAACCATGAAAGCAAAATTTTGAAATTTGTTCACATTGTAACAACTTAGGCAGACCTTTTTCAATACAGTGAGTGAGCAATACCATTTAAAGGGATAGTTGAGTATTGGTCAAACGGAACTTTAGTAACCAAAACCTGCATCATTACAGTACAAACTAATAAATTTCACCATGCTTCACCATGCTTGAATGGTATACACAATTTGACAATTTAGTAAATACCCGTTTATCATTCAAAGAAGTGCCAGTACAACTGAGGGCGCTCTCTTAGTTTAAGCCATTTTTTCATACAAAATTGTGCATTTAATTAATGTTTTTTTAAAATAATAATTCAATAGAGATATCATCAACAACTGTTTACAAATTTATAACAATAGATTTTGTTCAAAGTTGTCTATTTTTTAAGCATTTTTTGCATTTTTCTAAAAAGTCGAAATGTCCCCCGGTCATATCTTGATCAATTTTACAAGTAGGAAGCATTTGAAAGGGAATGATTCTCATTTTACATGCTTTATGCAAGGAACTTTCAAATGGAATTAAAAACAACCAATTTAGTGTTAATGGGGATTTCGGGGAATTAGTACCCATACTCGAGTGGACCTTTAACTCCATTTGATAAAAACCTAGACCAAGTTTTTTAGTTCAAAGTTCAAAAGTGATTTAATGCACCCTTTGCAAATTGGAAAGTGAATTAGCACACATTCATTTTCATTAAAACAAACAAATGACAAAAACAAAAAACTAACCTTACAAAGTCTCTACGAAGCATGCTCCCTGTAACCAGACATACTATGCTTCTTTTCCTGATTCAGAATAAGATGGCCATTACGTTCTTTATCCAAGGGGGCTCGTAGTTTCTGTGAAAAAAATTAACAAGTTGTAAATCAAATTACACAAGTAAGACTTACAATTTATTTTAAATCAGCCAATACAGGGTGGCTCCCCCCTCCCCCCCCCCCCCCCCCCCAAAAAAAAAACAGAAACAAAAAAGATGAAATTTCAACAGCTAGGTTGACATTATTTTGGACTTGCCCTGGAGGCAACATAACCATTGCCATAGGTGGGCATGGTCTGAAAATTAAGGCACAAAACAGCAAAAACTGCAAAAAATGCCACTTGCAACAAATAAAGTATTAGCAATAAATGTTACCATTACAAATATCAATATTTGCATGTACGTATCAGATGCTTATCGAAATGGTTCACTTTTGGCCCCTTTTCTGTAGAAATGTCCCAATGTTGACATTATCGGGATAAATTTTGATGCAACGTTGACGTTGCGCCGTACTTAAGGTCACGTCAAGCATACTTCGCCGATTTAGCTTATTTCTCGTAGGCGGGCGCAGATGCCTCATATCACAGCGAAAATGTACCGTATATGAATTTGGATGCGGCGATCGCCGATAGTATCCGAATTTGGATACGACATACAAATGATCGAGAAATTGCG
>JBAMJV010009359.1:0-66750 GCA_037951105.1 Echinarachnius parma
TTCAAAAGGAGCCATTAAAACACAAAAGGGCGCTCTCTAAAAAGTCATTGGTTTCAACAATTTTTCATACAAAATTATGCATGTGATGTTATGTTAAAATAGTGATTAAATAGAGAAGTCATCAACAACTATTTAAAAACCACTTTTGAAAATTTTTGAAAAAGTGTAAGCATTTGTTAATTTTTTTTATTTGGAGCCCAAATTTATTACGATCGGATATATTTTTTGGATAATTCAGCCATTTCTGAACTGATTTTGAAAAAATAAAGTTTATTCTGCCATTAAATTGCATGTTATTTCAAATTCGACACTCAGTTTTTCATTACCTAACAAAAAATGTGTATTGTGCAGCGCCCTCTCTGCCAAAACTGAACTACCCCTTTAACGTGGATGTGGTGTGGCAAGATTGGTAGAGCGCGCGCTTTCCGATCATGAGATCCCGAGTTCGAACCCTGCCCACGGCGTTTGTCCTTCAGCAAGACAATTTATCCACTATTGCTGCTCTCTACCCAGGTGTATAAATGGGGACCGGTAGGAGGTGAAAGCCTTTATGTGAAAGATCTTCTTGAGCCCACTGAGCGCTTGGAAGGAATACTCCCCAGGGAGTGGAGATGGTGCACACAATGTATGCTGGTTTGCATTATATCCTATGACCGGGGTAATAATAAAATTGTAAAGCGCTTAGAGATGATTATCAATCGTGATAGGCGCTATATAAATAGTAAGCAAATAATTACCGTTGGTAAAGGTGATGGGAGATACTATCACTTCCAAGGCGAGCTGGATGTAGCTATCTTTCCGAAGCGCAGCTGAGGAAAGATAGCGATATACATTCAGATCGCCGAGGAAGTGATAGTTTGCCATCGCCTGAAACCAAAAGGTGTTATTTGCTTTATATTCGACATCGAACTTCTAGATCTAGTCTAAGCAGACCTAGTCTAACTCTAGTCTAAGTACTGTTACTAGGTTTGATCTACTTACCAACAATGTTATTCCAATTTCGGTAACAGGGTCACTCCGTGACAATTCTATTATATATAACAGTTCAAAAGTAAGCGGCCCTTGAAAATTCCAAAAGTTAAAACGCGAAATGTAAGTCAGCAAACACGAAAATAGAGTCTCCCCCAACACTTGGTCTAGCGCTGTCAAGTCCATGTCAGACAGTTCGTCAAAATGTATGCTTCCAGCATTCGCAATAATCTTGGAACACTTTCAGGCTGAACTTAAGTTGTCGCTTTGTATTTTTACTTTCACTCTCAAGCAAAAAAATGTCCATTTCAGCTTCGTTAGAGCTCAAATCTTACGTCGAACAACAGAACGAGCAATTAACAGCATGCAAACGGTGTATGTACGATACGTATGTACAACAGGAGCGTCGATCTGTTCGGAACACACAATGCAATTGTTCACAAACAATGCTCGCCCCGGCCATGCCAATGCATTGTGTTTCCGAACAGATCGACGCCTCTGATGATATGTACAGTGCATAGCGTATGCAGTGTACCTACGTACCGTATGCACAACGAATACAATTAAATTTGTAATTCGCGCGCATAGAGTTATCGCGCCACTTATTGGTATTCAATTCAATGCAACCGCGGAGTGTAGATAGTACTTTTTATCTAGTGAGTGCAACGCACTTTCAACCAAGATATCTACAGAGTGTAACGAATGGGCGAAACTATATTTCATCACGTGATTAACTTTTGACCAATCGTAGAGCAAGATTCTTAGTATGTGGAATATAATGGATATTATTATTTTTAACATCATATAATATGCTGATATACATTCAACATAAATCGAGTTGGGTGTGTATCTACTTTATAGAGAACCACCAGGCAGAGAACAACACGTAATGTGTTTTGGTAGGCGTTGTGCAAAGACGTACCCAGGATTTGTTCAAGGGGGGGGGGGGGGGGGGGGGGGGGGGTGGTTATTTTATCAGAAATTTTCGAGGCCGAGGCCAAGGTTGAGAGAATTCTGTAAAAAGGGGGGGGGGGGGGGGGGGGGGTGTTGTAGTTCTAGAATTGTTCGAACCCGGTCAACAATTTCAAAGTCGAGACCGAGAAATGTCAATATTTTCGAGACCGTGACCAGGGTTATTTACACTTTTCGAGGCCGAGACCCTCGGTAATAATGTGGTCTCGAAACCTGCTCAAAGTAAAAAAAAAAAAATTAAAAAAAAAGGGGGGGGGGGGGGGTCAAACTCCCCAGAACAGTCATTTTTTGGTCAAAGGTGAGGGGGGGGGGGTGTCGAAATATGCTTTTTCCCAATTATTAATTTGTTCTGACTTTTTAAATTTCTTTTATAAGAATATTATTTTTGGGTGGTAGTACACTTTAACATGGAATTACATGTAGCACAGTAGCAGCACATGTTTTTACAATTCATGTACATTTGATAATTACTACTGGCCGTCACATGATACTGTATCTAGCTCAGCAACTTTTTATACTTTTATATGTTTTCCCTTTTCAATATTTGTCTTTCTTTAAGATATGGCCAACTTTATTTGACAATGTTTGCCTGTAATTCATCACCCGTCAAATTTGTTATCTTGCTTTATATTTATCTTATATTTATATATATATAATATATATAGAGAGAGAGGGGCCAACGAGTGCTTTAAACCACGTACACATCTGGGTACCAGAAGTGAGCATATTTAGTTGAAAGAATGACTGCTGGTGAGGCGTAGCTAGTTTTAAACTTCATTTATTGTTGCGCCAATATTTCGTCCATTAGGACAGGGCTGTTCAAATCATAACCAAAGAAAAAGAGAACGGAGCATTGAAACATTTTGACAAATTACATGGAGTAACATTGTATAACACAACAAAATAAATCTTAAAATATACAAATGAATAAATAAATTTAAAAAATAAAAAATTATCAATCACATGCACGCTCGAAATATACAAATCAGTATATATTCAGAAGTGGCAATTAAGGAGGTATGAGCCATACAATTATAATATAAAGCTATAGGCAAGCAATTTGGACTGATATATGCGCAGCATAAGCATATAAAGCAAGTATATACATATATACCGGACATGAAAATTATATACAAGAGTAGCAAGTACCTTAACCAAAGTTCCGTCACCTTCGTGCTCGAACACAAAGCATGCATTGTTCAGCTCTAAACCAGTTTCCGCGTATTTGGGAAAACCTACCCGAATCGCTGAAGACTGGGGTGGTGGAACTTTCACTATCTGCTTGGATTTTTCAATTACGCCGCCATTTATTTGTTAATAATTAGTTAAGCGTCACCCGAGTGGCTCCGCCTCTCGCATTTATAACACACAGAGACGGAGCCATTCGGGTCGCGTGTATACGATTGTATTGTATTGCATTTGCATTTTTTTTTATTTCATTGTATATCTTTTATGAATTAATGTTTTTGTAACTATTATGATTCCTCACTGTACTGTTATATTTATGTAGGTCACATGAACTGAGAAAGATGACCTTCGGGTTAGAGTTATTCAGTTAATCTTTTTCTTTCCCTGGCATTCATGTGACCGTTTCTTTATACCTTGTATGATGATTGTTTTTGTATGTTTCATTTGCCGAATAAATAATAATAATAATAATAACATGACATATGGGCTCAGTCACAAAGAAATAACACATGAGTATAGTCAATACAATTGCATCAGCACACATATTGTATCAAATAAGTGCCAAATAAGAGGAGAGAACTCTAATGGATCAAATTGAGTGTCAAGTAGCCAAGTGGCCAAAGCGGTGACCCATAATGCACCAATGGGTCCGCGTTCAGGCCACTTGGCCGTAGGGTGCGCAGTTTTGATATCCAGCACGATTCTCGCTTTAAGATAATGGGGCGTGATTTTTTCTCAATTTGCTCAATTCCAATAATCTGTAGGTAGTCAATGGAGTGTTCTGGTTGATTAAACTGTATCGTGTATGGGAAGCATTTGGCATGTTGAGTATTGAATTGTTTAATTTCTGATCGAGTGTTATTCAGGCGTGTGTACAGTTTAGTTTCAGTTTTGCCTACATATTGTATGTTGCATTTTTGACAAGTGAGAAGGTATATGACCCAGTCTGATTTGCAGTATATGTGTGATGAAATATTGTAAGTTTGATTAGTAACTGAGCTGGTGAAAGTCCTTGCCTCTGTGATGTGTTTGTGTAGGGGGCATTTCTTGGCTTGGCAACAAAAGAAGCCCTTCTCAACTGTGTTGTCTACGTTGGGGCGTGGGTCCTTAGCATTGACCAGGATGTCGTGTAGGGAGCGTGTACGGCGGTAACAAAGAAGGGGGCGTTCCGGGAATATTTTGCAAAGTTGGTCTGATTTAGATATGAGGTGGGAGTGTTTTTCAATAATTTTAGGGATTTGAGCTGTGGTTGAATTGTATGTACAAATGAAATGGGGCCTATTTGTTCGTTTTCGTTTGTGGTATGTGAGAAGCTCATCCCGTGGTGCTTGCTTGGCCAGATTGATGGCTCTATCTACTTCGATAGGATCAAAGTCCCGGTTGACCAATTGTTCTTTGAGTTCATTAAGGTGATGATCTGCATTCAACGGGTTTGACCATATGCGGCGTATGCGAAGAGCCGGACTGTATGGTATGGATTTGAATGTGTGTCCAGGATGGCATGATGTGGGAAGAAGGTACGCATGCGTGTCTGTCGGTTTGGTGTGGAGTTCTGTCTGAAGTTGGCCATTAAAAAGGGAGACATAAGTGTCTAGAAAGGCGACCTCTGTGTCCGATGTCTCAAACCAGATTGATGATAGTGGAGTACCTTATGAGCAAAACATGAAGGAATCGTGACACGGTGGACAAAATCCTAATTTTTTTTCAGCAAAGCTTCGTCTTGATGTAAGAATTAAGAAAAGTGGTTGCTACAAAAAATCGAATGACGGGATCATGTTCAAAATGGCGGCCATCTTGGATTTTCAAGTTAATACACGGTTGAATCCCGCCCAAAATAATATAAAGCGTGTATGAATGTGTTTTTAACGATTCCTGGCAGTAAGTTACATCATAAAATACATACCTAAAAATGAAGAACACTTCCGAAAAGCTGATTTGTATTCAAAATGGCCGCCATTATCTTCAAAGTGCCATAATTATGTTATTATTCATCCTACAGATGTAATTTGATGTCTACCCCCACATTTTGTGAGTCAAGCAGTTTATTAAGAATAGTGATAGCGCAATTCAGTAATTAGAAACCACAAAAATCCAAGATGGTGTCCAAAATGGCGGCCATTTTCTCAAAAGTGCCATAATTCTGTTATTACACATCACACAGTTGTAATGTTTGTGTCTTCCCACGTGTTGAGGGTTAAGCAGTTCGATCATAGAGACTTAGCCCATTAGTAGAATGTGCTACCAAAGGAGCAAGCAGACTTCAGACCCAAACTGAGTTGTTCCGATTAAGTCTATAGCCCTCACTACCTTCGAGGCTGGACCAAATAGTGTAGCATGTGGTACATGACTGTTCTCTCCAATGTTTCCCTGATGGTTTTGAGGGATTCATCAGACAACAGATGCTGCTCTGAACTGGCTGATTAATTGGCGACCATTTTAGACGCCATCTTGGATTTTGTTAGCTTCTTATTAATGAATTGCATTATCGCTATTCGCAATAAACTGCTTGACCCTCAAAATGTGGTGGTAGACACAAAAATGACAACTGTGTGATGTGTAATAACATAGGCTAATTATGGCACTTTTGAGAAAATTGGGGCCATTTTGGACACCATCTTGGATTTGTGTGGCTTCTAAATAACTGAATTGCACAACCACTATTGTCAATGAACTGCTTGACCCACAAAAATGGGGGTAGACATCAAAATTACATCTGTGGATGTATAATAACATAATTATGGCACTTTGAGGATAATGGCGGCCATTTTGAATTAAAATCAGCTTTTCGGAAGTGCGATGTTCTTAATTTTTAGGTATGAATTTTATGATGTTACTGCCAGAAACCGTTAAAAACAAATCATACACGCTTTATATTATTTTGGGTAGAAAAACATGTATTAACCTGGAAATCCAAGATGGCCGCCATTTTGAACATGATCCCGTCATCAGATTTGTTGTAGCAACCACTTTTCTTAATTCTTAGATCAATACAAAGCTTTGCTGAAAAAATTAGGATTTTGTCCACCGTGTCACGATTTTTCCTCTTAGGTACTCCACTATGAGAAATTAAACAATTCAATAGTCAACATGCCAAATGCCTCCCATACACGATACAGTTTAAATAACCTGAACACTCCATTGACTACCTACAGATTATTGGAATTGAGCACATTGAGAAAAAATCACGCCCCCATTATCTTAAAGCGAGAATCGTGCTGGATATCAAAACTGCGCACCCTATGGCCAAGTGGCCTGAACGCGGACCCATTGGTGCATTATGGGTCAGCGCTTGGGCCACTTGGCTACTTGACACTCAATTTGATCCATTAGAGTTCTCTCCTCTTATTTGACACTTTTTTTTTTCGGACACTGTCGCACGCATTTTATGAGGTAATTATACAATATGTGTGCTGATGCAATTGTATTAACTAAACTCATGTATTATTACTTTGTGACTGAGCCCATATTATATTATTTGGTTAAGGTACTTGCTACTCTTGTACCCTATATGATTTTATGTCCGGTATATATTAATATACTTGCTGTATATGCTTATGCTGCGCATATATCAGTGCAAGTTTGCTTGCCTATATCTTTATATTATTATTGTATGGCTCATACCTCCTTAATTGTCACTGCTGAGTATATTCTGATTCGTTGTAGACTTATAAATGTACTATATACTACTGCGTGTTCGTTCAAATGCTATTTAATTGAATGTATGATTGCATGCACGGTAATTATATGCTTGCTTTATACGTATGTTGCACTTATTATTGTGATATGTTTGCTCATAACCTTACATCATTTTATGGCTTTTACCTCCTCATTTGGCAATGTTAGATATACACTTTTTTGTTGTGATTTTTGTTTAAATGTTCATAACATTGTGTGTATGTCATATGCTTTTTGAATGTATGTGTTTAATTGTTTAATTTTGATTGGACTCGATTCGTGTATGATTTTTGGTTCTCCTCTCCTCTCCTCTCCTCCCCTCCCCTCCCCCAGTCTCCATGACTCCTGTACACACCCACCCACCCCAGTAACCTGGCCTCACACATGTACTACATTAGTCGAGGTGAATGTCACTCACTTACTGATGTATTTATTCATATAATTTTGTTCATTTAATTTATTTATGTTTAATTTACAATTGCATGTTGCTTGTATTGGATCCATTCTCACTCACACTTAATTGTATTTATTAGTATTAATCTTTTGTATATTTATAATTATATTTATTTTGAAATAAGTTAGTCCCAATTGTATATTTCGAGCGTGCATGTGCTTCATAATTTGTTTTGTATTTATTTATTAATTAATTTGTATATTTTAAGATTTTTTTTGTTATGTTATACAATGTAACTCCATGTAAATTTTCAAAATATTAAGTACGTTTCGGCCTCTTTTTCTTTTGTTATGATTTGAACAGCCCTGACGAAGTCCTAATAGACGAAATATTGGCGCAACAATAAATGTTATACAATGTAACTCCATGTAAATTTTCAAAATATTAAGTACGTTTCGGCCTCTTTTTCTTTTGTTATGATTTGAACAGCCCTGACGAAGTCCTAATAGACGAAATATTGGCGCAACAATAAATGAAGTACAAGCTAGCTACGCCTCACCAGCAGTCCTTCTTTCGATTTAATATCTTAACTACTGGTATCCAAACGTGTACTTGGGTTAAAGCACTCTTTGCTTTATATATATGTATATATTCGTATTTGTATATATATATATATTTATCTTGTTTGTGTGTACTTCATCACCAGTGAAAATATTTATCTTATTCAAGTATTATTAGGTGATACGTATATCATACGTATCACCTATTGATTTCGTCAAGACTTCTTTTATTCTTTACATCAATTCTGTGCGTCGCATATCTCAAGATCAGATGAATCAATTGTCATGAATGTTTACATGATGATATATCATGATTTATATTCCACATACTAAGAATCTTGCTCTACGATAGGTCAAAAGTTAATCACGTGAGGAAATATAGTTTCGTCCATCATTGATGGGAGAAGAAAAGTTCGTTACACTGTGTAGATATCTTGGGTGAATGTGCGTTGCACTCACTAGATATTCGGTAAAAGTGCGTTGCACTATGTAGATATTCAATTGTTCGCGCGCAAGTACGCGTGCGCGCGTTAGTGCGCAGAAAGGTAGCGCGCTGGTGCGCAACGTTTACGCGCGGCTACGCTTAATAGACAATGGTATAAGCGTCTTTGACTTTTAATCATAAATCTTGTTCATGTGAGGAATTGACGAAAGTAAAATAAAAGACTCGATCAATTGCTCAATATTCCAAACTTTTTAGCCCTTTGTGTTTAGTTATAGGTATTACAATAATTGATGTGGAGTAGAGTACTTTTTTGTCAAGGGCAACGAACTTTTTGGACCTGCCAAGGATGGTATAGTAAATTGCTGATACGCATGTGATCTCATAGGGCACGTTGTTAACAACCTCTAAATTAGGAATCAGCGAACGATCCCATAACAACCCAGAACGCAGCGGCTGCCAATGCGAACGCTTGTGGGCGCGCAAGTACGCGTGCGCGCGTTAGTGCGCAGAAAGCATTTACGTACGTAATTTTTCTCTTTACTCGGGTGATGGATGCAAAACTATACGTTGCCTCCGTGGTCTGCGAAGGTAACTATCATGCCTCGGCTACGCCTCGGCATAACAGTACCTTCACAGATCACCTCGGCACGTAAAGTTTTGCCATTACCCTCCCAGTCGATGGTTATTTATGACGGGCCTAGAGTGCCATAATCCTTCGATGCAAAAATAGATCGAGCTAAGTTTCAAAATTATTTCGTTGCGCACGAGATAGTACATGTTTTGATGTGTATTCGTGTGTGTGTGGACCGTCTGCGTTGGCCAGACAATCATCGAACGTAAGGAATGTAGTGCTTCGGGGAGTGTGTTATTGTGTGTATCGTCATGGAGAAATGTGAGTAAAGAAGCATTTGGCCGTGTTGACCAATCAGACAGCTAGTATTTGCGTTGGGGTTCTCTCTGTCGTTGAATTGGTTTCGTTGTATTGTAGACTGTCTTCGATGAATGTTTGTTTCCACATGATCAGTGATGTAGCTAGAATCAGAGTACATCTCCCTAGTGCAACGAATTCGCGTAAGTTGTATTTAATGTGAACACTATAAATTATTGAACAACATCAAGGTTTGGGGCGTGAAGATGGATGGTATGAAAGGGTCCCTTATCCTACCTCCCTATCAAAGTCCGGTTATTATAGCCTGGTTCCCAGGATGAGGGTTTGAGACATGATGTCTGCATATTGTTCACTCATGGTGCTTGGTGTAAGAAGGAAGAGAAATTGGTCCAAGTAGGTATAATCTATAAGATTGAAGGAGGCAGATTAACCCGAAGAAGAAGATGAAGAAGAAGCAGTTGGTAATAGGAGGAATAATTTAAAGTAGAGTTTTGTATATGAAGTCAACTCTGGTATAGGAAAGAGCATAATTTTTACCTTTAAAGTCATCTCGGCACATTGTTTAAATCCACGAAACTATCTGAAATAGAACGCTGTCGGCGCTGTGTTCGTGTTAAAGTTCAAATTGAGCTACCAACCCCAACCTTATATCTAGTTATAATGTGTATGTGCGATTGCAATGTTGAAACACATTATAATGCCTTGGAACCAGACTATAACCACCGTATATTGACGAGGAGTTAGAATAGGGGACCTTTTTACCATCCACCCTATAGTGTTAACCTTGGGTTCACTATATGCCACTATGCCAGTGTTTACCAGGGAGCTGGATTTGAATACGTTACTTGGATTCATCGATCGAAGACACAGACAATTGTGTGAAGAAATGAAGAAATGAAGGTTGTACTACCACACTGCCGATTTTATACACGCGACATACACAAATAATGCACGTCAAATGTGTGGGTTCGATGGCTGCTCGCATTACTGCTGATATACACACAGGAACACACGCACCACAACACCGTACCAACGTGCGCATCGAATGAATGTTGTACCTTATGGCTTGGTCACACGGGTCTTGCGACGACCTGCAACAGCCTGCAACAAGACAATAGAACTTATGAAGGGCCGATCATGTTCGAAATAACTAGACGTTACAACAGAATGCAAATATCGCAAAAATTCGGTCTAATTCCAAATTATAGCCATAAATAGGTTTTGTGTTTTACATTTCGGCTAAAATAAACCTTACATCTGATTTATTGTGCTTAATAAGCATTATAACCCCGGTTTTGGGTTGTTGATCAAACAATAGCACGACTGGTCACGTGGAACGCATGCGCCGTGTGTTCTCTTGCGACGGCAGGTTCTTGTCGCAAGTCTTGTCGCAAGGTTTTTGAACATCAAAAAGTCGGTTCAAAATCCGTTGCGATTAAAACAATAGAAGAGAGAGAGCATGCGGTGAATGCGGTTAGTGCGGTGGCTGCAGCTCACCCCATTGTCCCATTGAAATTGTATTCATGGCAAATATTCATGGTTTGGTAGATAATACTTAATCCTGAATACTTCAGGCAAGTCTCATCGCATGCGGTAATAAGGGAGTAAGTAGTTAGCCCATGGAGCGACGGACGTAATCGGGTTTTCGGAAGATTGTACCAAATTTGAGGCTTTATGCGTACGTTTACGGCACAGCCTGTGACGCACGCATTTAAAGTACAGGAGCTCTATGCAGAATTTCCACGTGCGTGCGTGAATTCTCCTTGTGTTTCATTACGTTTGAAAGACCTGACAAAAAAAAACTCACCTTAATCCTAAAATATTTCAAATTGAATGAATATGTGACCTCACACCACAAAACGACCGTTATGTCGTTGAGATAGTTTCTCTGTAATTAACTGAAATAGTAAAATTTGGTTTAAAATATGAAATTCAGGATTTTTGTATTTCTTGAATGAAGGTATCTTAATCTGCCTTCTGTGAAGTTTTGATTGTCAGAAATCATGTTAAAATTAGTTTTCTCATCAAATATAAATCAACAGATATACAGCGCTTAAATGGACGCCAATATTTGAAGTGGGCCGTTTCTTCTTTGTTTTAAAACTGCTTCAGCCATTTTCCAAAACTTTGGCGCTAATTTTCAGAGGGTTCGCCTTGTCTAAATATGACAAGTTATATACCATTTTAAAGGTGATGAATTCTACTGTAATGTCATGTGAAAATCAGCATAATAATTTTCCCCGACTTATTGGTCGTTTTGTGGTGTAAGGTCACATATAACCATTCATTTTAATTTTCAAACTTGAAGCAGGCTAAATAATTTTTTTTAAGAATAAAAATCACACATTTGCCCGTTTTCAACACTTAAAAGAAAACAGTACACACAAATCTACGTATGGGGCCTTTACGATTTCAATAAAAGCCAGATACGAACGTTGACATTTTTGTTAAAATCCGAAAATAAATAGAAAAAAAAAATTTAAAAAAAATCAGTCTTATGTATATGAGATGTCCATTATGATTAATTCAGAAAAAAACATTTATGACTTCGAGCCAAATTACCCGTGAAAACACGTTTCAAATGTGACAATAATTGCACGAAGGTCTATTATAATGGGACAACGGGCAATATCGATGTTTTTGGTACAGTGAATTTTCGTCTCAGAAATTGGCGCATGCGCAGTTTGTAACTACGAACTCCGTTATTGCGGTGACCTAATTGAAATTGTATCCATGGCAACGATGCATTGTTTGGTAGACAATGATTTATCCTGAATACTCCTGGCAAGCCTCTAGATATTTCTGCTTTTCATCAAGAGTTATTTATTCTCATTACACACCCTCACCATTGAAAGGGAGGTATTCAACTGACATATTTGTATTGTCATGATAGGGATCGGCATCCACGTGACAACGAAGGAGGGGGGGGGGGGGGGTGGGGGGTCTCGGCTATTGCGCTCTTGGGTCCTTCATGTCCCACAGTTATTATTGTTGTTGTTTTTCTACCTTGTTTACCGCGGTAATTTATATTTGGCCCATTGGGGTCTTTGTATGAGCTAAAAGCACATCCTATGTTTATATTTTGCAACATTTGTCTTTGATATGGCTCCATACTCAGGCTAATTTCATAATAAGCTTGGTGCACTAATACTAGGGTAGCTCACCGCTAGCATGCTCCTCGGGGAGTAGAGGATGTTTACAATGCTGGTCTGACGCTCAGAGACTATTATAGGGTAATTATTATTAAATAATATTATTGTTATAATTATCAATATTACTATTATAATTATTATTATTATTAGGAGGAGTAGTAGTATTAGTAGTAGTAGTAGTAGTAGTAGTAGTAGTAGTAGTAGTAGTAGTAGTAGTAGTAGTAGTAGTAGTAGTAGTAGCAGTAGTAGTAGTAGTAATAGTAGTAGTAGTAGTAGTAGTAGTGGTAGTATTCCATAATTTGTGCATCAAGACCATATCATATAAGAGCAGAGAGATATTAACGCTCATCCTTGAATTGCGGAACATTTTGTGATTGTTTATATTGTATATCTGCAGTGAGTTTGTACAGGGCGATGATGTATTACAGACTTGGCAAAATCCGCCTTTCATATTTGCACGTGACCAATCGCAAGCTGTTGCAGGTCGTCGCAAGTATCGTGTGACCAAGCCATTAGTTCGATCTATTTTTGGATCGAAGGATTATGGCTCTGTAGGCACGGTATAGTTATTTGCTTACTAACTTAGATCTGCGAACCTCTTCAATGACGCACATCGCCTGACGTCATCAGGACGCTATTTGTAAAATATAGCAGCCATGCATCATCAATTTCAATTCAATTTCGCATCAGTATTAACATACCCAGAAATAAGAGACGATATCAAGCGATTGCAAACGTTGGTGGGGTAATATTGGTATCGCTTTAGTTTCCCGCGCTTTCTTTTCACGTCATTGCATAACGCGCACTCACTCCATGGAAATGAAGATTAGTGCGCACACCCGTTGCTATCCCATGACGTAACAAAGACAATCATTAATTTACTTACTGAATGGAATTTATTGACGGAGTATATTTTTATCAAAATAATGAAACACGTCTGTTTCAGGGGTCTGCCGTTTATTAGTTTGTATGTTTTTATATCTGATTCTAATTAACATTATTATTTTACATTGGTATTCCATTGAAGTTTTACGTGACATTGAGTACGCAACACTAATATTCTATTGGAATTAATCTGTTGTTTATGTTATTTTGTAAACGATGTTGTTGTTTGGTCGATAAAGTTAATTTAATTTCATGTGAGTCCAGAACAAAATAATTAGTACATTATGTTAAACCACAATATTTAGGCATAGTTCTCAGTGAGAACGTCTCACCGCCCCCCCCCCCCCCCCCCCCCCCACACACACACACACCAGCACCACCACACACCCCTACAATTTTGTTGTGGGTTTCTTCTCAGAAATTATGAAGACTTTATTATGTTATTGATTAGTTTACTAAACGTTTACAACTGTTAACACTTGTTTACCCTATATAACGGAAATTATGAGGCATAAAACACTTCTATAATTATGCATACTGCCTACTAGAAATATGAAGAAAACGAACATGAACACAAATATGGAAAAACACTATCAATATGTTTATAATTCTTCAATTCGGCCACATCTTTATATATTTATTATATAAAATGTATTTTTATTTATATGAAATATATTATTTGTTAAAATATGACGTAATAGGATGCACCACTGTAAAGAAAAACAAATCATTTAAAAAAAGATTTATCAACTGATGAAAGTGATTTTTTTTTTCTTTTTTATGTTATACTATTTTCAAATAATGTATTTAAAGTTATATCTAGTAATATAGGTTTTCCCATCCATTTTCGTCCAATCGTCATTCAATTTCATTAATGTGAACTTCAATTTCGTCCAGAAAATTTTTCGCCGGTCAATGTTCGATTTCGTCATTTACGCACCCAATTCGTTCTTTCGCAATTGAATCCGTTATTGTACCGATCATTTTAGTCAAAAACATATTCAATTTCGTCCGTCGCTCTGGCAATGTACAATGTGATGATCAATTTCGTCTATTGTGCATTCAATTTCGTTATTTTCCATTCAAATTCGTCCAAAACATGAAAGCTGTATTGGATACTTTGTTTCATGATCCTTTCATTATTATCCTTCGTAATTTGAATTCAATGTTTATGTTTGTTTGTGTCCCGGAAAATTCACGCAATTTTAGTAAATTGTCTATATAATTATTGAACTGTTTTTGTAATAGGAATAACAATTGATATGTTAATATGTCTCACAACACAAATTTATTGTATATGAGTCAATCAATCAATCAGACCTTTGGACAATTATCGTTTTTTTAATTGCAATATCGAAATTAATTGTTTTGTGATCAGTTGATGGTTTTAGAAACACTTATTATTGAAGACAATAGGAATGTACCAAGGCAACTACACTACGTGACGAATTCGAACGACTAAGTCTTGAAATCGAATGACCAATGACGAATTCGAACTTCACATTGCGCGTTTTATGACTACGTAGTCGGGACGAATTCCATTGCAAAAATGACGAATTCGAATGAGCAAATTTGAATTTGTATGACCATTGATCAATTCGAATGGTAAATGACTAAATCGAATGTAGCAATTGCAGTCTCCTGAATTCTCGGGACGAAATTGAAGTTAGCAATGTTTGAAATTGATTGACGATAGTTTGAAAATGGATCTGAAAACCTATAGTACCGTTTCTCAATCATTGCTAATAGAGTGTAAAAAGGGATTTTCGTTTTAATGTATTTCTAATTATAATGTATTATTCTTTTGCTTTAGTAAAATGAACCGAGTAACTCTGCACTAATATCTTAGTGTGTTATTTGAATATGTCCTGCTCATAACACCCTATGAAAAAAACATTAGCATTCCCAAACAATGCCTCATATAAAGCATGTAAAGAGACTTTTAATTTGGTCTGATAACTTTCCCGATACCAGGATTTGCAAACCGCAAATTAGCCTACGTCTTACATGCAATTAATAGCACTTCAAATTGCTGTTTACCATCGCCGTCATAAAATGCAGTTCTTTTTCTTCATAACTATAATCATTATACTACCATCATCATCTTCATCATCATCATCGTCAACATTTTCATATTTTCAACCCTTCATAAAGTATCCATAACTCTTACAAAAATGGGTTGAAACCATTTAATAAATGCACCCAATAAAATTAATAACCTCATGGAGTCCTTACGATAATTGCCATCCCCTCCAACGAAAATGACAACCCATACAATTATCATTCGATTACCACCCCCCTTTCATTTCTCCTTAAAGTGATCCATCAAATTCATAAGGCTTTCCGAAAGATATCATATTTGAAACCTCAATCAGATACCAATATTGATTATTGAACAATTTGTAAGATGATTTAGCTTATGAATGATGTGCGATAGTTTCAAAGGAAAGAACACTAGTGAAAACTTTAACATTGACTATGTTCCGGAAACGCTTTGGAATTCAATCATAAACATCTTCCATTATTAGGACAACATTTAGTGCCAATTTAATTTATTATTAGGCATCTCTTATATCTCTGTAAATAAAACGTGTTATGAAACTTAATGATATCTGCTAGGAACATGAAATTTAAAGGTTTACGGCAAGTAAGAATCAAATGATTTATATAGCAAATCATGTTCAGTCTTGTTATAATTATAAGGCTTATTTTCATATAACGTATCAGTTACCAAGTTGAAAAAAAAATCACCACATTACAAAGCAAACTCTGATCGAATCACTTTGACTTTGAGTATGCCTATCCTAAATAATTATTCGTATAGTGAAGCTAAATTAGAGTAAACACAACGAATATTGACAAGAAACATTTTTCAATTCTTAGAGGGAGCTTGAATTTATGTTATTTTTTTTAATTATTTATCTATTCATGTATTCTTTAAATAATAATACAGAATAACAACCTCAATTGAAACACTGCTTTGCAAAAAAAAAATTACGAGAAATAAGAAAAATAAAGAATAAAGAAAGAAATAATAATAAAGACGATTCTGACGAAATTATTAGGTGGTGTATATTACAGCCCACCTAATAACATCTCGGAAAACACAAGTCTGTACAGACTGTAGATTAATGTGCAAAGTCTACCCTGAATTTCAACCGATTATAATTAGTTTACACACGTTACATTGTTTACTTAGTGTTTAGATCGTTATACATATGGGCTACCTAATCTAGATCCTATATTATCTATTGGAGAAGGCATACCAAACACAATTAAGTTAGTGTATTGTTACCAGCAGTAGCCTACTTAGTAGACTGACTAAACCGAAAACCAGTCTCTGTTCCAAAGGTCGGTCATGGTTGAACATAGAATATGGGTTGGTACGTAGTAGGCCTACGTATGAAGTCAGATTTTACTATTTACAAAAAAACCTACCAGCTGCTATGTAAAGTCCGTTATTTCTGAAGACAGTCAGCTGTAAAAATATAGTCTAAACAGTAAACTAGCACGAATATGACTATGAAACGGAAGGACAATCACAGATAGCAGACAGAAGGCAGACTTGCTGAACGATCAGTTTACATCCGTGTTTAATAAAGACGAAGACATGACGACTCTCAAAGATAAAGGCCAAAGCCCTTTCCCAGAAATGGAATCCATCAACGTCACTCGCCCTGGGGTGTTTAAGCTGCTTTATACACTGAATGTTCATAAAGCGACTGGACCAGATGCAGGCGAGATTACTCAAGGAATTTGCACTTGAACTCACACCAATATTCACTGTGCTGTTCCAGGCATCATTGGACCAAGGCATCATTCCCGCTGATTGGAAATCTGCAAATGTTGTTCCAGTATTCAAAAAGGGAGACAGGGCAAAACCTGAGAACTATAGACCTGTCTCGCTTACTTCAATAGTATGTAAAACACTGGAACATATTGTGTGCAGCAGCATTCATCGTCACCTTGACCAGCACAATATCCTATGTGACGCTCAACATGGTTTCCGGAAGAAGCGATCTTGTACATCACAACTTCTACTTACTATACAGGACCTGGCCAAAGGAATGGATATGGGAGATCAGACAGATGTCATCCTTCTGGATCTGTCCAAGGCTTTTGACAAAGTTCCACACGGCAGGTTAATGTACAAAGTTAACTACTATGGAATTCGAGGAAACACTCATACATGGATCCAAAGTCTACTATCAAATCGTTCGCAGAAGGTCCAGTTGGAAGGGTCATCGTCGCACACATCTCCGGTTCTCTCTGGTGTTCCCCAAGGCAGTGTTGTTGGACCTCTCCTTTTCCTCCTTCTCATCAATGATCTCCCTGAATATGTTTCCAGCAAAACTTCTGTCCGGCTCTTTGCTGACGATTGTGTTATGTACAGGAAAGTGGCAACGGAAGATACAAAAGGCCTGCAGAAAGATCTGGATGCCCTACAAAAATGGGAGTCTGACTGGCTGATGCAATTCCATCCGCAGAAATGTCAAGTCATGCACATATCTACTAATAGCAGGAAGAAAGAAGCCATACAGAATTCAAAATACCATATTCATGGTATTCCCTTGGTAGAAGCTGAGAAGGCGAAATATCTGGGCCTCAACCTTCACAAGAACCGGAAGTGGAATCACCATCTAGATGCCATAACTAAGAAAGCCAACTCCACGAGTAGCTTCTTGCAGAGAAATATTAGAAGTTGCCCCCTGAGCACAAGAGTATTGTGTTACAAGGCATTCGTCCTTCCGGTACTGGAATACGCCGCTGTCATTTGGGATCCTTACACCCAGAAGAACATCAAGAAAGTTGAGATGGTTCAACGTCGCTTTGCACGATTTGCCATGAAGGATTTCAGAAGAACTAGTAGTGTTACTGATATGCTGACACAACTCCAGTGGACCTCACTAGAGGAGAGAAGGGCTCAACAAAAAGTCTGTATGGTCTACAGCATAGTCCACAACTTGATAGACATTCCACCAAACACCTACTTCATACAAACCACTGGTCCTTCAACCCGTGGAAATCCGGACAAGTTTCAAATACCCTACGCAAGAAACCAAGTCTACCAAAAGTAATTTTTTCCTGATGCAACTAGGCTGTGGAATGCCCTGCCATCAGAGATAGTTGGTAGCACCTCCTTAGATATATTCAAGAAGGAGGTGGCGCAGGTTAGGCTCCGCTGAGCCTAGCGCGCGATATAGTACGATAATACGCCAACGGCGGTCTGTACTTAAATTGGAAGAAGAAAAAGAAGATGAAATTCGTAAACTAGTAAAACTGGCCAACGTGTTTTGCGTTTAAGTTTAAGTTTAACTGCCTTTAAAGGGAGAGATCCACTTTTGCAAGCCAAAATTCAAAAGTTGCGAGGTTATTGTCTTATATGAAAGGAAATGTCATTTAATAGCATGCCTGTAAAAATTAGGGCTTGAAATCTCTTTTTCGTGGAGTTATAGACCTAAAACTGAATAAACTGAGGGACGTCGGTTAATTATGTACATACGTATTTTTGGCCGGTGAGTAAGTTCGTACATAGATTTCACGGACTGCCAGATCGGTATGCATGACCCCTACGTGACCCCCGCTAGCTACGTGAGCCGCGCATAAGTACTAATGTGTGAGCGTTTACCAAGCAAAATACCCAAACTTCGCTTAAACTGACTACATGTAATTATATATTCTTTCTTTTTTAGATCTTTTTCCGTGACATACGTTAACAAATGTCGGCTTCACAATACCTTTACGAGAATTAGTACTATATTGTTGTAATATTATGCTAAATCAGTTGAACTCCTTTATTGACCGATATATAGTTTAAATGGAGGGACGCATTCGTTTTTCATTCGTAGAATCCAAATTAGAGGGCTGTTCGCTCTGATTTTTTTTTTGCGTGTTACATTGATCCCCATCCATCAACTGAAAGCTGTTCAGACGTTTTGTAAAAGTGGATCTGTCCCTTTAAGGCTTTGTCTTGATTACGCATAGCCTAGGCCTAGCCCTGGCCTAGGCCAGCCTAGACCTATCATTCTGAAAGGGGTCTATTCTAGAAGGGGGAAGTGGTCAGTGACAGTGGTGGTAGATTGTCGGTGCAGAGTCTAATTTTTGGTCTAAGACTTTCTTTAGCTACGTAACCTAACTAACTTTCTGCGCGTATGAAGACAGTCCAAGACAGTTATTTTATAACTATAATACAAATGTTGCTATACCAATAATTGTCCAGTAAAATTTAGTATCATGAGATAGACCAAATACTTCTTAAGTCTAGACTAGACTGATAAATCTCTCTTGACTGGGTCCATATGCCCCTTGTCTTCAAATGTTGTTTGAAACTGAAACTTTGCTCGAGTTTCGTGGAAATGAAAGACTCGACGTGACACTGACAGCGCGCGCAACGGCCCAAATCTAAAACATCTTAGTTTTCTGACTTCAGCAACTATAGTTAACTTTAAATCTTACAAATTTACGATTAACAAATTATCTTACCTTATGATTTCACAATATGTTGAAGTATATAGAGATGTAATTGTAATTCTTCTCACTCATGAATATAATCGATGATTGATGGGCGTCGCCATCGCGTCGTCATAATTATCCAGATTATTTTGTTTCAGAGTTGTAAATTGCATTGCATTGTTCAATCAAGCGCAACTCATCGCATCGCATTGTTTACTAAACAGCTAGCCACGCCCACATTTATTTTGGGATACGCCTAGTTTCCCTCGCGTAGCTAAGGAAAATGGAAATATTCATTTTAGAAATAGCTCGTGGGAACCAAGAGATTTATAGATTTCAGAAAAAGAATACCTAGATATGAAAGTTGAAGCGATTTCCTTTCGTGCTCCGACGGGACATTTTTTTTTAAAGGTCGATAAAATTGTAAATTTTGAGGACGAAAGTAGGTCTGCTCGAGTCTTTAACACGTGAGTCTATGGAGAGTCTGTCAAAAAATCGCCTACAATCGTGACTTCTCTGGGAACTCTGTGTGATGAAGTATAAATTAAGCGAACGGCATGATGAGATAGCTTGACAAATTTGTATGACCGCCCCGTCGGGACATTTTTCAATTAATGTTGTTTTCATACTTTAAAAAGTGATATTTTATGGCGTTTGTACACGAGTCTATGGGAAATAATGGAGACTAAACGCGGTTCTACCGCGTGAGGGCGTTTGGAACGATACTAATCGATACCTACTTTCGTGTCTCACATTTCTGGACTTAGGTTAATCGTCATCGTTCAAGCTTATGCGCCTACATTTGGAGACGCGCGCGTACGCGTCCGTCAAATGGAACATAATGTTCAAAGCCCCAACCCAAGTAAATTGCTATATGTTTCAGACAATTTCAAGCGATTCAAACATTTCCGCGCGTGGGCGTATTTGCGCGCGTAACCCAAATGAATTAGAAAAATTTCGTATTTTCACATGGTTTACAATCCTGATACATCCCTAAACGCACCCTATTAATTTGAGTCATTGTTGACTCATAATAACGGACTTTGACGCGCGCTCGAAAATTGGCAAACAAAACATACTTTTTTATTCGGCGATAACTATTTGAAAAGTCCATAAACCCTGATTTTTTATTCAATATTCGGAAAGATTATGAGTTGAAGATACCTGGTAGAAAAGTTCCCTGTAACGAAAATAAACAAACACGTCATAATTTGAAATAAACTAGATACAGATGAATATTATATAATTACATACCTATTGCTCGGGAAATGCGCTTCCGCCATGGTGCTGATGGGTCTCCCCCCTTATTACGGTCACCAAGCTAATCGTGCTGGCCGTCCATATCTACAATTTCAAGAGATTATCGGAGATGGTAAAATAATTTGTCCAAATAATTTTTCAAAAACGTACAACAGGGTAATTGGCATGATAGTTAATCAAAGCGGGTAAAATGGTTAAACTCCACTGACTAGAAAACTACCTACAATTTGTGATTTACTGTACCTCAGGTAGATTTTCATGAAGATTACTAATACAAACATATTTTTCCTCGTGAGAAAACCCGGTAAATATAAAAATCAACTTGTAAATTCACTTTAGGAACCCCAGTGAAAAAGAGTCCGTGCGAAGAAAAATTACGTCATCTTGTGACGTCACAAAATGACGATCGCAGTCTAGCTTGGTACTCTATTGCCATAGACGTACACGCTGAGTGCAATACTCAAGTTGACAGAGAGATATTACATAAGTAATAATTTACTCGAATTATTAACAGTACTTGAAACTGATGTCCTCAAAGAATTAATGGCATTTTCTTATAAGAGGTCAGCTGGTGTTGATGGCATCTCAATCGAAATTTTGAAAAAATCAGCCGATGCAATTATAAAGCCATTAACATACATTATTAATATGTCGATTGCATACAGGAGGTTCCTGCAAAATGGAAAATAGCCAAAATTATACCATTATACAAAAAACGGGGAGAAGCTTATTCCCAATAAATATCATTTTTAATATGTGCTTCGAAAATTCTTGAAAGAATCGTTCAGAATCGATTATTGAATCCCTTAAATCTATATGAACTTCTTTCTCCACAACAATCAGGTTTTAGAAAAAAAAAACACTCTACAGTCAGCGCTATTGTTAAAGTAACAGATGACTGGCTTAAAGCCATATGAAAGCCTTTATACCGGTGTTTTGTATGTAGATCTTCAAAAAGCATTTGATATGGTAGATCATGAATGTCTATTGAAAAAGTTGTCTTTGTATGGTCTTGCTGACAATACGCTACAGTGGTTTAGAGGCTACTTGTCTGAAAGGAAGATACTGACCTCGATTAAAGACACTTTATCAGTTGTTTTACCATTGGGTTCACTTCTAGGGCCCTTATAATTTGTTATATTTATAAATGATTTGCCATGTATATTTGATAAATGTAGCACCCATTTGCACGCTGATGATACAGCAATTTATTTTTCTCATAAAGATCCTAAAGTAGTACAATTAATTTTAACTCGGGAATTACTTGATTTGGATAAATGGATGAAATGCAATAAATTGAAAATGAATTACGATATGTATGCTAATTGCATCACGATATATGTTAAATAAATGTGATGAATTAAAATTGCAAATAAGTAAATATGTAATTGAGCAAATACAAACTACTAAATACCTTGGATTTATTATTGGTAATGAGTTGAAATGGGATGAACAAATTACTTGTTTATGAAAAAAACTGGGCAAATGGTTTCTTTTTTAAGTCGCTTAAGACATTTCTTAGACAAATCTAGTTTGGTATTAATATATAAAAGTATAATTTTTACCCCATTTAGATTATGCTGACATTGTTTGGATGTCAGCCTCTCAAACATTGCGCAATCAAGTGCAAACATTTCAAAATAGGGCTTGAAGAATTATTTTGAAAATAAATCCAGGCATAATCGTGTATTAGGCCCCACCACTGTATACAAAACAACAGCACTTGACGGTGGGGCTTTTCTCCCATATAACCTACCTCCAAAATTGTTCAAACACGATAGAAAGTTTCCCTTGTCTCCTTAGATTTTAATCGATCATAGATATCAGTTTTAGTTGTGTATAAAACGATTATTTGTAGCTTAGAAAATCCCTATATATACCCGTGATTGCGGCCCCACACAATAGGATTTCGACACAATTTACACGGCAGTGGGGCTGATGCGCACAGTATCCGTTAACTTTGAACACGCTCTATAATATACTCGCCGATAAGGTCCCATCACACGGAGATGGCGCATGACTAGTATACGGAGTTGGGGCTCTTAAGCACAGTATGTATACTCGTGTTTACGGCCCCACGCAATTGAGATAAGACAGAGATGCACGTAGCAGAGGGGCTGATCCTCACACAGGGCAAATTCGCTTACTATTTACTTTTATCCTCGCTTGTATCTATTTGTACTCATTGTATAGTATTACCAAATATATATATTGTTATAGTACTAATGTTACCATCATTATTGTAATACTTTTGTGTTTTGTGTGTTTCTAGTTTTACTACATGTATTTCTCTATTTTTTTAAATTTTTACCATTACCAATTTAATTGGTTTATTTCTTGTACTTGTATTGTAGTTATCGATATTTGGAAATTGACTGTTTCTTTTTTCTCCATTACTCATCCTTGGGTGACATGATAAATACATTTCTTTTCATTTCATTTTCGTATGTTTGTATGTTCTTTCGTCCTTCCTTGGAGGAAAAAGTCAATTTCCAAATATCGATAACTACAATACAAGTACAAGAAATAAACCAATTAAATTGGTAATGGTAAACAAAATAAATAGAGATATACATGTAGTAAAACTAGAAACACACAAAACACAATTACAACAATGAAGGTTGTTCTCGCAGAGGTATTTTTGGAGTTGTGTGGAGACAGATCTTTTAATCAGTTTAGAAACGAACCGGAGATTTGATATCGGCCTGTAATTTGTTAACGTTTCAGGATCTAGATTTGGCTTCTTTAACAACGGAAGAACACATGCTTCTTTAAAGAGTTGAGGAAAAAGTCTAGTCATTGTTAAGACCGGGAGAAGTTCAGGTTTAATATAGCTTCTGTCCACTCGAGCAATGAAGAATTAAGGGGTTTCAGTGACGAGCGCCGTCATAGGGTTTTCTTTAGCTCAGTCGGTAAGAGCACCGGTCTAGTAATCCAGAGGTCTCGGGTTCGAATCCCTTTGGAATCCCATTTCTTTGCTATTTTTCAATCACAATTAATTAATGTTACTTATGCATGGTTACGTATTCTAGATGTACCCACTCCCCCTAAAATTGATGTTGTGTTTTTTTACTTTGCCAAAGCGTTTTATTTGATGCCCTACGATGTTTTGTTGCGCAAACTTAATTTGAGATTGTTCTTTTTTATTTTTATATCAGGCCAAATTTTTTAAATTTTGCATGGCGGTGTGTGTGTGTGTGTGTGTGTGTGTGTGTGTGTATGTGTGTGTGTGTGTGTGTGTGTGTGTGTGTGCAGTACCTTTATTTGGTTCTCTGGAATATTTGCAAAATTTCACTGAATTTGTTTGTGTGATTATTTAAATTTATACAATTGCTATGACTACTTTTATCTCTAATGGACTTTTGAAAGATGAAACTGAAATTTTAGAGTGAGCCATCTTTGATTTCTGATGTGACTCCCTGTGTTGGATTTTGTGACTTCCAATTCTTGACTTTGCCTTCATCGGGCATGCTTAGGCTTCACATCTCCATGGGATATGGACAATCCATCGTACATTCGAGCCTCATTTTATTGTTGTATGTTATGGTTATCTTTTTTCGTCAATTGATGTGAAAGATGTAACTCATATTTGACTCTGGAAAAATGACCTAGTCCCAGTCCTAGCAACATTTACAACTCTGTAAGCTGTTTATCGGAAATGGCCCGTAAAGGTGTGAACATTGTTTGTCACTTATTTTTAGTAACCATTTTCATCAACGTCATTGTGACACAACAAAGATTGAAATCGGGCTCTAGCTCTGCTACTATTCTCCAAAATGTCACCTTCTTAACATGACCATGCAGGTTTGCACCTAGCTATATACGGACAACAACACTTGGATCAAGCAACCCCATGCTCGCAACTGCAAGTGCTGACAAAGTCAAGCTATGTCTCCGGGCATACATGTTGGAGGAAACTCCAACCGAACCCTGCGAAACAAGGCTGCAAAGCAAGATAATTTGTGAATCTTAGCCTGCTTCTAATTGCTAAGTGCTAACGCATCTGACATAGAACTAAATCCAGGACTACGGTCCAAGTAGCCCTGCCAAATATACAATCGCGCTGTAACATGGAACCAACCTGAAGTAGCATGTGATGATTGTGAGAAATGGTACCACGTAGAATGTATGCACATGTCAAGCGCCTGTATACTCGTCCCTCGCTAATGTTAACGTTTCTTGGCATTGTAACAACTGCGGCATGCCACAGTCTTAGACCATCCTCAGAAAAATTAAAATTGTAATTGTTAAAAAATAAAAAGGAAGACATACGAAACATGATTGACTCAGCAAACCCAGAAGTCATCATTTGGTCAGAGACCTGGTTCAATGAAAACATTCATAGCCATGAAATTGTCCAACTGAATTACAACATATTCCGGAAGGATCGACCTGAGGGTTACGGCGGTGTTTTGATAGCCCTCACAAAGGAACATCTGTGAACATCTGGTAGGCAACACTGACTGTGAAGCAACATCAAACTACCACTTGACAGAAGGAAGACGCTCATCATCGGGGCACTCTACAGACCGCCATCCAGCTCACCAGAATACATGGACCAGCTCTGCAGTGCAGTAGATGATCTGCACAACAAGCACATAAATGCAGTATTCTGGTTATGTGGAAATCTGGACCTCCCTGATGTAAACTCGGAAACGCTCTGAACCAAAGGCAATCAAAATCCGCAAGCTACATTAGGATGCCTTCTTGGAATGCTTGAAAACTGTGGTTTTCAGCAAATGGTGAATTTCCCGACAAGGCTAAACAACATCCTGGATCTATTCATCACAAACAGGCCCTCTCTTGTAAACAGACTGATGACACTCCCTGGTATAGGGGATCATGACTTAGCTTTGGTAGACACTAACATCATACCCAGACGGCAGAAACCAGTGAAACGGAAGATATATCTGTGGGAAAATGCAGACATCACTAGTATGAAGCAAGAGTGTCTCTCAATCCAAGCTGAGTTCTTAGACACATACAATAATCAAGCTCAATCTCAGAAATGTGGAACCACGTCAGGCTGTTACTTTCCCAACTACAAGACAAGAATGTGCCATCCAATATTTCATCCACTCAAGTTCACCAGCATTGGATTACTTTTTCTCCGAAACGCCTCACGCGTCAGAAGAAGACGAGCTTTTTCCTGAGCTAAGGAAAGCCAAGTACCAGCAGCCTTTCTGAGATATAAACACCTGAAAAAGAACACCAGAAAAGCCTGTAAACAAGCATACAGTGACTACCTCGCATACATAGTAAGTTCTGACTCAACATCAAAGCCAAAACGCTTCTGGAGCTTCATCAAAAGCAGGAGGTGCGACTCCACCGGTGTAGCCCCCTTAAAGTCAAGAAATGGCATCATGTATTCAGATGGTCTCTCGAAAGCCAACAAGCTTGCTTCTGTATTTACCCACGATGAAAACGTACGTAACATTAAGTACATGGGAGATCCTAACACACGAATGAACAAAATAAACATCTCACATGCTGGAGTCTTTAAGCTACTCTGCAGGCCTCGACAGCCACAAGGCAACATGACCTGCCAAGCTGCCAGCTTACTCCAGTGCCCTCTCTGTTTTACCAAGCTTCCCTTGATCAAGGACATGTTCCTGACGACTGGCGCGAAGCAGATGTAATACACATCTTCAAAAAAGGGGACAGGAGTAGACCTACAAATTATAGGCCAATCTCACTAACAGGAAATACATGTAAACTACTTGAACTCATAGTATGTAGTTCCATCATGGAATCATCTTGACAGCAATAATCTACTCACCGATTCTCAGCATAGTTTCCGAAAACGCCGATCTTGTGAATATCAGTTTATTCTTGCCATCCAAAGACCTGGAAAAAGGAATCGACAACAAGCAACAGTATGATGTCATCCTCCTTGATGTCTCAAAAGCATTCGACAAGGCCCCACATGCCAGGCTGCTATATAAACTGAAGTACTATGGCATTGACGGAATCAGCCATCAGTGGATCAGAAACCTCTTTACCAACATTATTTTAATAGCTGCCAGAAAAGCCCTACCATCATTCGGAGAAGAAAGGTACTGAAAAGCTAATGTATAGAAGCATGCGTAGGGCATGCTATATTGTGGGCATTTTCTCTGTCATCTAATGTAAGCTCACCAGTGATTTCAATAGCTAACTAGATGTTGAATTCGTCACGTTTGACGAATTAAGGTTATACATATCGATTTATTATGATAAAAGGATGATTCCAAAAATAACTACTCAATCATCATATAAATAACATTATATACCCCCCCCCCCCCCCACCCCCAATAAAAAGAAAAAAATAAGAAAAAAGAAAGTAAAACAAAATATTGCCTTGGATTCGAACCCACGACAATTAGACAGACTTAAGATCTAGAGTGACAGATTCGTACCACGACACCAGCCCTTGTTCACTTGACAGAGATAAACAAATGATGGAATATGAGTAAAAGATTGCATTCTGCATTTGCCAATACAAGATAATAATGTTGATGCGTGGCAGACTTATCATAATTGTATAAATTCGCAATTTTACCTTTAACGCTCAATATGATGACCTTATAACATTTACTTGGCATAAATGAGGAATGAATTCGTATCTACAACTCATAATCTATCCGAATATTAAAATAAAATTGGGTGTTTGTGGACTTTAAAAAAAGTTATGGCCGAATAAAAAAACAATGTTTTTACCATATTTGGCCAATTTGCGTGTGCGCGTAATTTTGACTTTGACGCGCGCATACTCCGTTATTAAGAGTCAACAATGACTCAAATTGATAGGGTGAGTTGACGGATTTATCAGGATTGCAAAACATGTGAAAAAACGGCATTTTTCCTATTTATTTGCGTTACGCGCGCAAATACGCGTGGCAGACTAATCACAATTGTATAGAGACACATTATAGTTCCTGAATTCATATTATTAGATAATTTAAACCACAGCACTTTTAGAGTATAACCTCAGCTACAACATATCGAAATCTGGGAGAAAATAAACGGAGAATAAGCGAGATATGGTCGGAAGTCTGCTGTGATTGATTTCAAAATCGATTAAAATAAGTTAAAATGCGCATTTTCAACTTTAACCGTCAATATGATGACTTTATAACATTTACTCGGCATAAATGAGGTATGAATTCGTATCTACAACTCATAATCTATCCGAATATTAAAAAAAAATCGGATGTTTGTGGACTTTTTAAAAAGTTATGGCCGAATAAAAAAAGGATGTTTTTACCATATTTTTGTTTGTGGACTTTTTTTAATATTTTGCCAATTTGCGTGCGCGCGTAATTTTGACCTGATAAATATTGATGCGAAATTTGAATTGAAATTGATATTTCATGACTGAGATATGATGATTATTAAAATTTGACAAAATGGCGTCCTAATGACGTCACAGTCATGTGACATCACTGAAAAGTTGGCAGTTCTAAGTTAGAACATGATCTATCATCATGTGACGATTCATGATATTTGATTCATCTGATCTTGAGATAATCGACGAACAAAAGTGAGGGGTAGAATAAAGAAGAAGAAGAAGAAAAAAAATTCGAACAAAATCAATAGGTCATACGTATGATATACGTATAACCTAAAACTCTTGACGAAATCAATAAGGTTATACATATGTATATGTATAACCTATGTATAACCTTACAAATGACGTAGTAAAGATCATGTTATCATTCAAAAAGAGCCGTTAAAACGTAAGAGGGCGCTCTCTAAACACTCATCGGTTTCAACCATATTGAATAAAATATTGTGCATGTGATGTTTTGTTGAAATAGTGATTAGATAGAGAAATAACCAACAACTATTTAAATACCTATTTTGTAACTTTTTTCAAAAGAGGAAGCATTTTTTAAAATTTTTTAACGGCTGGTTCAAAATTCTCTAATAAACCTGGGGCCCCAGCTTCATTACAAATTGTTATATTTATGGATATTTCAGCCGTCTCTGAACCGATTTTGATCAAACAAAGATGATTTTATTATTTAAATATTATGCTCTTTCAAATTTTACACTCAGTTTTTCATTACCTCACAAAATAATAAGAAGTCTAGCGCCCTCTCTACCAAAATTCAACTATCCCTTTAAGTGTGATAAAATCCGAATCTTATTATCGTTCAATGTAGGCATAATGATAGAATGTCAACTAACGCCATCAGCACGCCAGTAAAATGTGGCCTAAATTCTCGGCCCATCCGCGCCACAACGCTGGGTTGGACATTGGCTCGACAAGGCCGATATGCCGTGCAGATGTGAGCTCGCGTAGCTTTTGCACGCAGCGTATGCGGTAAAAATAAAATATATGTGGTAAAAGATCTCTGTATTTCTAACTACTAAATTTCAAAGCAGTTTTTTGTTCCCTAATATTTACATTAACAGATACGTTATCATACATGTATATTATTTCATATGGTAGATGATTAGTCCGTGTTTTTCAATTGTTAGTGCGTGAGGCGTTTCAAAATACTATATTTGGCTTTAACTCATATTATGCCATAGTTATATAGAGTTCTACACGCCCGGATATGGTTCATTTATCTTCCATATATCTCACGAAGAGAATAACGTGTAAAAGTTAATGTCAATTCCGACAATACCATGAACTTATTCTAAAAATCACCGTTCAAACAACTTCATACACAACTACAAACTGCTAGTTGTGTACGCGTATCCAAAGCTCTGATCAACTAGATAAGGAAATAACAACCGGATATGTTATTCTTTAGCTCGCAGTGCAGATCGATTAGCTTTCCTAAGGTCAAAGCAACATATTTGGATTAGGTTGTAAAAACACAAAGTCTTATTAGAAATTTCCCACGAGTTAAATCCCTAATTTTTTTAGCTGCTGTCCTCATGACCTGGGACCCGTTATTGCAATGTGCTTCCTCCATAAATTATGTACTTGATAAGGATCACAATCCTCGAAACTTACGTTGAACTCTTGCGGTTCTCACATATCTCGTTGTATTTGTATTAATAATATAAGCATGGGCAGTTTTTGTTTTGTTTTTCTTAATTTATTTGGTTATAAAGATATGTATGATTAAAGGGTTCAGATTTACATGTATATGCTAGATCATAACCGTGTAGAAAGTCGGTGAAATGAGTGATAGTAAATATCACTCGCATTGCAGTTTTGCTCATTACTCGGTCATATGACGTTCATTTACCATGGAATGCTCTCACATCACTCAGATGATATATCTGGGGGTGTATTCTGAAAACCATTTTAAAAGGGACTGTCCGCCTTTTACAAATCATCTAAAAAGTTTACAGTACCTAGAATCGGTGATAAATATGACACCCATGTGAAATGTTCAATTCAAAACGCTATAATTTAGATTCTATGAATGAAAAACTACCAAGAAAAATAGCAAAGATCGCGTCTCCTCAATGTACTACATTTTGGCCACTTGCTATGTATATTTAGCTGATTCATTGTCAGAACTTATTTTCGAAAAACCTGTGTGTATACAATTTATTAGATGCATGCTACACAATAACAATCTCAAATGAAAGAAAGAATGAAAGGATCTGAAGTTTGAAGAGTATTTCAGTACTTGAATGATTATTCGGTCATTAGGTTGCACAAGGCAAACGCAGGCAGTTTAGCGTTCACTCAAAGTCTGTAGAACACTAAACATGTCAGGCAGTATAACCAGGGAAATGGAAGTATGTTAAATACACTTACATGTTGTTGTTGTTTTTAAATGTCAAGCCCTTATATGTTAAAGCATGCTGTTAAATGACATTTTCTATCATATAAGTCAATAACCTCGCAACTTTTGAAATTTGGCTTGCAAAAGGGGGACAGTCCCTTTAAGCTAAGATATAGTGTATAATTGTATACGTCACTAAAATGTTTTAGCCAAATCGGTATTCTGAAGCTCTAAACTATATTTCAGTGACGTAGATGCAATACATTTTAACTTAAAATACTTTGCCGAATACACCCCCAGATCAAAGAAACCCATGAGATTTTATCACCCATTTGCCCGTTTTTCAAATTGTTATCATGTGTATGGTTATTATTACCATTTGTATTATTAATATTACTATCATGATTACTATGAGTATGCATTGCGGTACGCTATTCGTAGTATACTATATCACAGCGTTTACAATAGTTTGCAAAATAACTATACAACATACAATATCATACAAACAAAATCAATTGGGATCAATTGGGAAATAGGTATGTTTTAAAGAGCTTTTTAAAACATCCACTAGTGGAGCAGATTCAATATGTGAGGGTAGTCCTTTCCAGTTTCCACTCCTTAGCTGCTGTAACAGTATCCTGCCTTACTATAATAGTCCTCAGAAAAGTAAACCGAAATGGGTCTGCATTGGAGCGAAGATGTGTACGCAAATGTCGATTCGTATCAAGACATGCATAACAGTTAAACAACAATCTTGTACATGTCAACAAAGTGACTAAATCCCTTTAAAGGGACTTAGTAACATTGTCCAAATCCTCAAAATAAAATTGTAATTCTAGCGGTTCCTTTATACCTTGTTGTATTCGTATTAACAATAAAATCATGGGACAGCTTTCGGTTTTTAAAATGTCCCTTTCATTACAAAGATATGTATGATTGAAGTATTTAGATAAGAAAATCTCCGGGCGAGATTTTCATCCCTGTACAAAGTGAATGCAGTGAGTTGGTGAATATCACCCAATATCACTTTGCATTTTCGCTCATTACTTGGCCATACATTGTCCATTTGACCTGAAATTTTCACACAATACCCTGAGGACATATGAGATAACAACAGTATACATTGCATCAACCATTCATCAGTTTTTGCACATCTCAACAAAGTTACTAGATCCCTTTAAGAACAAGAATAAGCACATCGGTGAGAGTATGTTTAATTAGCGTTATAAGCGTTGCGAAATTGGTTTATTGTCAAGTTATATTTAATTTTCATTGTTTTAGTCTTTTAGAAATTAAATTGAAACTGTAAACTTGATCACAGGTATAGTGTAGTTTTTACCGGATGTTCACAGTCACGCGATTGTAATTTTTTCTCGTAAACATATCCGCGGTTAGGCAGGCCCTGGATCCTAATTGTTGTTATGGTTCGTTAAAACATATAGACTCTATGGTTAAAGGAGACCACCACGCGAATAATACCAAAGGGTCATAACAATAATACATATATTCCATTTTTTTATAACGCTTTTTAACAATTAAGTCTCAAATATTGATGATATGATGATATTGACTTTTCAACGCGTAATATGATAATGTCATAACATTTACTTGGCATAAATGAATGACACAAAATAGGGTAACAATATTAATTCATAACAAAAGGGGAGGGGGCAGCTCTTTAATTGACCCAAATGACTGTAAAATGGCTCTGTACCTGACGTCTTATTTCAATCATATCACACCTTTCCTTTGGCCGATTTTTACCTGGTTTTCTGTATGTTAAAGCTGAGTTTCGCATTTTTTCGATTTTATTTTACGATTTGAGAACGGGAACACGTCGTAATTGAAGGTTGAACTTTTGTTTTACTTTATCGTGCACAATGATGACTTTACAAAATCTGATTGGCCAATGTTAAATTTGTAAAAATATGTGCAACTCATACTCTTTCAGAATATGAACAAATATTTGTATATATCCGTGTATCAAAGAAGTTGTGACCGATAAGAGAAGTGCATGTTTGACCAGATTTAGCCAATTTTCACACTCTTTGCGCGATTTCAACTTTAACCGGTCAATTCGATGACTTTAGAACATTTACTCGGCATAAAGGAAGTATGAATTCGTATCTACAACTCATAATCTATCCGAATATTAAAAGAAAATTGGATGTTTGTGGACTTTTTAAAAAGTTATGTCCGAATAAAAAAAAAATGTGTTTACCATATTTTGCCAATTTGCGTGCGCGCGTAATTTTGACTTTGACGCGCGCGTACTCCGTTATTATGAGTCAACAATGACTCAAATTGATAGGGTGTGTTGAGGGGATCTATAAGGAATGCAAAACATGTGAAAAAACGACAATTTTACTATTCATTCGCGTTACGCGCGCAAATACGCGCGCGCCGACGCGCACGCGCGGAATTTTTTGAAACGCTTAAAATTGTCTGAAACATATAGTAAATTACTCGGGTTGGGGTTTTGAACATTTTTAGGTTATACATATACATATGTATAACCTATTGATTTCGTCAAGATTTTTATTATTATTTATTCTTCCTTATTTTGTTCGTCGATTATCTCAAGATTAGATGAATCAAATATCATGAATATTCACATGATGATAGATCATGTTCTAACTTAGAACTGCCCAATTTTTCAGTGACGTGACATGACTGTGACGTCATCAGGACGCCATTTTGTAAAATTTTAATAATCATTATATCTCAGTTATGAAATATCAATTTCAATTCAAATTTCGTATCAATATTAATCAGGTCAATAGGCATCTTTTAAGCTCATGCGCGTGCAATTACACTCGGAGACGCGCGCGTACGCGTCCGTCAATTAATTTTTTTTTTTTAAATGCTCAAAACCCTAACCCGAGTAATTTACTATATGTTTCAGACAATTTTAAGCGTTTCAAAAAAATCCGCGCGTGAGCGTCGGCGCGCGCGTATTTGCGCGCGTAACGCGAATTAATAAGAAAATTGTCGTTTTTTCACATGTTTTGCATGCCTTATAGATCCCTAAACACACCCTATCAATTTGAGTCATTGTTGACTCATAATAACGGAGTACGCGCGCGTCAAAGTCAAAATTACGCGCGCACGCAAATTGGCAAAATATGGTAAATTGGCAAAAATATGGTAAAAACATCCTTTTTTTATTCGGCCATAACTTTTTAAAAAGTCCACAAACATCCGATTTTCTTTTCATATTCGGATAGACTATGAGTTGTAGATACGAATTCATACCTCATTTATGCCGAGTAAATGTTATAAAGTCATCATATTTAGGGTTAAAGTTGAACATGCAAATTTTAATCAATTTCAATCAATGTTGAAATCGATCGCAGCGGACTTTTGACCATATCTCGGTTATTCTCCAACGATTTTCTCCCAAATTTTGATATATCGTAGCTGATGTCATGCTCTATTCGCAATCTATTCACAACATTTCGTTTTTTTCACTGGATCCTGATAAATTGTTTGATTGGAAATGATTCAAATCTGTTACAAATTGAGGGTTAGCCAAAACGTATGCTTTCGACCTATAACTGCTCGAGAAACTATGCTACCGATGTGAAACTTCGCATGTAGATAGGGATTTGCAAGACCATCATTTCATAAGTTAACACCAAATCGCGAAAATGCATATTTCATTGTCATATTTACCGTCAAAGGTCAAATAAATCAAGCATGAATACTCAATAACCACGTACGCCGCGGACATGGAAATTCAGCACACATATGAAAGGAACAATTTTCATAAGGTAAGATCGGATTATGAATATGGCGTTAATGATATGTAAATTAGGTTCAAAGGTCAAATAATTCACTGTTACAATGACAAATGCAGTGTGCAATCACTGATGTATCTTCCCCGATTTCCCATTTTCGTTAAGAGATCTAATGTTGGTCTCGCGGTATAATTTGTGACACAAGATCAAAGGGTCGTGGGTTCGAATCCAAGGCAATATTTTTTAACTTTCTTTTTTTTCTTTTCCTTTTCTTTTTTTCAGGGGGGGGGGGGGGGGGGAATCTATTATTATTGATATGATGATTGAGAAGTTATTTTTGGAATCATCCTTTTATCATAATAAATCGATATGTATAACCTTAATTCGTCAAAAGTGACGAATTCAAAATCTAGTTAATCTTTTTTTTCACTTGACGGACGCGTACGCGCGCGTCTCCGAGTGTAAGCGCACGCGCATGAGCTTAAAAGATGACGATTGAACTGATTGATATTGATGCGAAATTTGAAGTGAAATTAATGATGCATGACTGAGTTATGATGATTATTGAAATTTGACAAAATGGCGTCCTGATGACGTCATAGTGATGTGACGTCACTGAAAAGTTTCACTGCACTAAGTTAGACCATGATCTATCATCATGTGAATATTCATGATAATTGATTCATCTGATCGTGAGATATGCGACGCACAAAATTAGGAAGAATAAATTAAAAAAATTAAAATAAAAAAAATAAAAATCTTGACGAAATCAATAGGTTATACATATGTATATGTATAACCTAATTATCAGTGCGTTTCTGTCCTTATGATGGTTGATATTTTC
This sequence comes from Echinarachnius parma, assembly GCA_037951105.1. Classification (NCBI taxonomy): domain Eukaryota; kingdom Metazoa; phylum Echinodermata; class Echinoidea; order Clypeasteroida; family Echinarachniidae; genus Echinarachnius; species Echinarachnius parma. The sequence goes on from JBAMJV010009359.1 coordinate 35,107, forward strand.
TGACACAGCAACTGGTATTGAAATTGAAAGTGTGTGGGTTGGTAGTGTATTCAAAGATGTGATAATATTGTGAGTAGGAGCTCAGCCTGGGCGAAGGTAAATTGTTCATCTTATAATTAGTGACTGCGCTGTGATTGACAGATGAGGTCACAAGCAGAATATCACTTGGGAGGTGGGCTTAGCAAGATGAACAATAATTGAAAAAATATTTCAAAATCAACACAGCATTTTGGAGTAACAGTTTACAAATAGTGTATGTATACCCTAATACAAATATAAGTCAACATGTATTTGCATTGCATGGCCCATTTAAGCCCGCGCACGCCAGCGAGTCACCACTCCTGTCGACGGACACAGTCAACCTGTTCGAAACGTTGAGCTAGCTCTCATACCATCCAACACCCACCCACCTGTATCTCGTATTAGAACTACAAGCTCAAGAAAGAATACCAACAGTCCTTTACAGGACTACCACAGTCCCTTTTTAGGACTATTATAGAAAGAATACCATAATCATCCTGTCTTACATGGTGCAAACGCAAACTAAACGTATTTCACCACCATGGAAGCCAACTTACAATCAACATCCACACTGCGTTAGCTCGTAGTTCTGCATGTCGATCTATACACACAACGACACACACACAGACCATACTAATGAAATTTCGACATCGATGACTACCATACTAGCATCGATGAACATCGATGTTTTTATGAAACTGTCTGAACGTCATAGTCATACAGAGGCACCTGATTTTGGAATGATTTACAGAAAGTGCATCATTTTCCTGCTTCCGTCGAACTCAAATGTTAGTCATGTTAGTAAAAAAATGGTTTTGAACTTTGAACCAAGGTGCTTGCTGTTCATCATGTGTTATACAATTATCTATCTTGGTATCGAGTGTAAATACAAAAGCTGTGTAAACTACAGAACATATTTAGCCTAGATGTAGAATAACTTGTAGCTCAAGTATGTATTCATCAGCTATTCATATTATACATCACGTTCTCAATGTCGTGATACTCCTGTGTTTGGCATTAAGTTTCTTTTTTGGGTACCATTTATCCTTTCACTGTGTTCAATGTTCACCTTTTGTTCTAAGTTATATCAATATAATACTGTTTGTTTGGATGATAACGTCAAACTCAAATTCAACTCAATATAGGTATAGGATACATTTCTAGTTATACAGACTGTTTCGCCTTGTGAGGCTCTTTAGTTACTCAGATTGAAGAAGAGTAAATTAATTTTAAAGGGACTTAGTAACATTGTCCAAATCCTCGAAATCCAAATGGAATATAAGCGGTACCCCCATACCTTGGTGTATTCATATTAACAATAAAAGCATGGGACAAGTTTCGGTTTTTCAAATTTCCCTTTCGTTAAAAAGATATTTATGACATAAGTGTCTAGATGTCAAATTATACACTGAACCGCGAAAACCGTGTACAAAGTGAGTGCAATGAGTTAGTGAATATCACTTTGCATTTTTGCTTATTACTAGGCCATATAACATCCATTCAACTTTTCAAATTTTCACACAACACCCAGTGGACCTATCAGATAACAACAATATACATTGTACCAACCACTTATCACTTTTTGCACATTTAACAAAGTTACTATATAGATCCCTTTAATGTTGAAATATGTTGTCAATATTGCAATAAATAAACATGCCTGCCTTTGATGTAAATACAAAGTTTGGATACAAAATAAGAATACAACACACTCACCGACTTTAAAGTTAAAACAAAAAGTGTTTGACTTCCATTTGCAATTACAACTGTACAAGTTCGTCTGGGTTATAGAATGCTTTCTTCGACAGTGCGTGTGGTGTTGAAAACAAGTTGACTATTTGGTCCCAAAAGCCATCTCCTTCAATAGTTTGAAATCACTCGATCTGGATGTACAGTTTTGGTGTAATATTGAATGCCGCTAATGGATACGCAGTTGAAACAGTCGGGACAAACCTACATCGTGCAGTAAACTTCATGTGTCATGCTACGTTTGCTTTTGCTAGTAACAAACTCTACCAGTTGATGCGTTGACGCGACAAAAAAAACAAAATTACAGAGTAGCAACTGAAAAGTGTTTAAGCGCTCTTTCCGAATAACCGATAATCGCGCCAATTTTCAAGTCAACTGCATGTTATCTGCCACCCGGTCCCTGTATAAAGCATCTACCGTATCATCGATATGTAGACAGTTAAAGGGATCTAGTAACTTTGATGACATGTGCAAAAAGTGATGAATGGTTGGTGCAATGTATATTGTTGTTATCTCATATGTCCACAGGGTATTGTGTGAAAATTTCAAGTCAAATGGACATTGTATGGCCAAGTAATGAGCGAAAATGCAAAGTGATATTCAGTAACTCACTGCACTCACTTTGTACACGGAAGAAAAACTCGCCCGGAGTTTTTCTTATCTGAATACTTCAATCATACATATCTTTGTAACGAAAGGGAAATTTGAAAAACCGAAACCTGTTCCATGATTTTATTGTTAATACGAATACAACAAGGTATAAGGGAACCGCTAGAATTGAAATTTTATTTTGGGGCATCGTTATATCTAGCGAATCATTATAAAGATTCCGCAGCCGTTTTACCCAAAAGTCAGTTAACTGATTACCACAACTGCCGCTGTCAACCTTACACATTGATTTTTAAATATTGAACATCTCTCAAATCACTTTTCGTATGTCTATCTCATGATTTTTGTAATGATTAGCTCATGTGCGTTGTTATTCGTGTATTAACTATATACATGTATATATCATGTGAAGTGCAAAGTTCCGCTGTATGGGCTAGTCAGAAATTGGTTAATAGAAATACTGATTATATCACAAATCAATATTTATTTCTTATCAATTTATAAATGATTAACGTATGTGTATTTTCATATTAGTGATTATCTATTATCTGAAGTGCACATCACAGAACTGTGTTTGTACATTAGGAAATGTTGGTATCCAGTTGGGTCCATATTCAATTTGTCACGTTTGATAGCCATCCAAATTATTTACACAATGTCACAATAAGATAATGCTAGCAATAAATAGAATTATGACTTTTATTGTTCCATAAATCAGAAATCAGGTTATATGTCTATTTCCCCCTTAGCTTGTATAAAGTTGTGATAATATAACGAGAATTTTGGAAAGCAAAGAGTCAACATTTCCGCCGTATCTGATTTCCCTAGGGGACTAAACAGTGAGATCGCAAAGCATCAACAAGGCTTCCCATTTATAAACAAATATGCATGACTTGGATTTCTATAAACAAAAGTAGTGAGCAGGATCAACGATATTTCAAATCGCATAAACTAAGAGAAATTAAGCGTTTCATGAAAAGAAAGGCGTCGATACAACGCCTTATATTCCAAAGTTTATGTTATTATTTGTTTCGCCTCAATCTGACGTAGATAAAAGGGTGAAATTTAAGATTAAAATATGATAATAAAACAAGAATTGAATGATTCATGTTTACCTTATAAAATAATGGATCAAATGTGCTTGCGTCTCGGTAATTTTTACATCATTGGAAAGAGAAAAGTATTGGCTCACATACTACAGCATTCATATATTCATTCATTTTTTAGAATAGTCAGGAGCTAGCAAAATATCACAAGATGTTACAAAATTACTACGAATTTACAAATTCCAGCTCTGTGATTGGCTTATTCAACATCACGCGCGACTTGTGGGCTATTCAACCAAGATCGCATGGTGACAAAGCGGGCAATGTCAGGTGCGAATGACTGTTGCTATGTGCCCGTTACCTCAGCAACAGGGTCAGTAGTTGAATTACCGTAGAAACCCGCTGTGAAGCACCTATCGACGTCTTGCTGCTGTCTTGTTTTTAAAGAGCGCTCCTAAACTACGAAAGGAAGACAGTATTCAGGAATGCAAATGATGGTCATGAATAGTTGAATATTCATGAGAATAATAATGAAGGTGAATCCTATGAAAACGCCGCCAAAAATAGACAATGTGACTGTATTCGATATGAGGTGTGTACAGGGTATCCCACCCCACGAAGCTCCTGTCCCCGTTGTTAGTGAAAATTCAAACAGATGAATCAACTCACAGGAACGAACATGAGAGGACAATTTGTAATGAATGTATATAAGGATATTTCAAATTCATATAGCGTTCAATGTAGCCATTTATGTAGGCCATCAACGTTCATGCCCCCACCCCCCGTTTGTCAGGTAAACGTTTACCACCCTACACCTCTCTTGACTACATTGATTCAGCCTATGGTATGCCCATGTGTGTTTATTGTTTTAATACAATGGTTTCTTGTTGTCTAGTTTAAAGACTCAGGAAAAGGGTAAATGTGGGTGTTTGTAACGGTATAATAAGCTTTATTTGTACGACACACATTCGTATTGTTCCATGCAGACCCTGCCCCAACCTTGTAAGATAATTCACCCCTTGAACAGAATAAAAGCTATTTCTGAATACACCAGAGCGCTTAACAACATAAAATGCTTGTCTGACCTTTCATAGAAAAGCCAAAACGATTACATGTGTTCTTTCGAACTTAACAAATATCACCTAATTAAGACATGGAGGTTTAGAGATATAGACCGACAAAAACCTCGTAACGTATGAAGTTTGTTAGACCCCGTTTACAGTGCAGGGCCGGGCCGAGACGCGTCTCAGCCCTGCTTAAATTGCGGTACTCGGCCCCCCCCCCCCCCCCAATTTTGGTGCGTTTACAGTGGCGGTCTCGGCCCTCGCGGCCCGGCCGCCCTTTCAATATCTTGTCGTAGTGTCGCTCTGCATGTAAACAAACCATTATTTTGGAGGCACGCCGGGGTCACAGAACAAAGGCGCGTTATTTGCAATGAATTGTTTTCCCAATTTGGTACCGCATTTGGCCCTGCGTGCGTTTACAGTGAGAAAAAGCGGGGCCGAGACGCGTCTCGGCCGCGGCCGAGACTACCTCCAGAGCGGGGCCAAATGCGCGGCCACTTTTGGCCCCGCATTTGGCCTTTTGAGCGTTTACAGTGAAAAAAAGGCCGGGCCGAGACGCGTCTCGGCCCGGCCTTTTTTTCACTGTAAACGGGGTCTAAGTTAGCTCATCGGAAAAAAAAAAATGTTTTCGAAACCTATCAACCTGGTGGAGCTGGTTAGAATATTCTTACGTGGGCCATTTTGTGTACATTATTTTGGGAATTAAGTTCAATGTTTATCTTTATATTGTGATTAAATGTAAATAACACGTTACATTCATTCATTTTTTTTTTTTTATTTATTTATTTTTTTTTTTTTTCACTTGTCTGTGATTTATTTTTTGTGTCATCTTTTTTCATGATTCTTGTTTCTCATAATCATTTTCTGTTTTCATCATCTTTTTTATTTCTTTTTTGATTATTTTTTTCTACTATTTTTCTTCTTTCACTTTTTTTTCTTCTTTCACTTGTCTGTGATTTATTTTTGTGTCTTCTTTTTTTCATAATCATTTTCTTTTTTTCATCATAATTATGTAACATGCATTTAATCTCAATGTTGCACTGAGTAGTCTGGAAGTCCCTCGATGTGGATGTGGTGATCCTCGGATCCATCCTGAGCCACTGAAATCCCGCATTTCTGGAATCCTCGAATCACTGTTGGCTTCATGGTTGACGACATCTCCTCCCAAACTTGTCCCACCCACTCCGTTTGTTTGTTTGTTTCGTATGACATATATGCACATTTATAAATTCAAGTCTAGGTTTCTCAGCCAGGTCAGAGCAGCATCTGTTGTCTGATGAATCCCCTCAAAACTATCAGGGAAACATCGGAGAGGGCAGTCGTTTACCACATGCTTCACTGTCTGGTCTGGGCAGTACCGCAGTCACATGCAGGGCTGTCTTTCATTTTCCATCGGTGGAGATGATGGGCTGACCTTGCATGGAGTGTTCTTATCCTGTTCAGAGTCACCCATTGATTTCTGGGGAGGTTGAACCCTGCTGGCTCTGACGTAGGGTCCTGTACAAGGTCATGGTTAGGGAAGTCGGACTCTGCCCAGGTTTTGCGCCATTCTCCTTTCAGGTCAAACTCTTCTAGAGACTTTGCAGAAGTCCAAAAGGGTGTCCGTGATTTGAGGCGCATTTTGGGTAGGTTTCCTAGGTCTTCGTGGATAGGTAGGTCTGGGTTGGTGGAGGTGCGGTGTAGTTCCTTGCGCATTATCTCCTGATCGCAAATCCACTCCTGGATTGATGATCGCAAACCACTCCGTGATGAGGATGCGACGCTTGCTGGCTGTAATCTTGTTCTCTGCGTAGTCGGAGATATTCTCCTGTAAAATTTAAGAATAAAAAACATAAATGATAAATATTTTCCTAAGTTATCATAAAGTATTTTCAGTTGATATAGAATTGATTTACGTTGATTTGATACATGGTAAATATTTTACAGTCGTGTTATCAATACGTTGATAGTTATGCGTATTAATGAAAATAATGTAAAACTTGATTCATACTAACTTCGATGTGTTTGGCGAAGAAGTCACTGCACTATTGTTTGAACGTGCTGTTGAAAACCACATCCAAAGGCTGAAGGAGTGAAGTGCATCCTGGTGGGATCCTCAGTTGTTTCCTCAGCGTGCTGAGGACAGTTTTAGTCTTCTGTGCGGAATGGACATCCGCAACTAGCAGGGATTTGCCCATTCCCTTGGTGGCTGGTTTCCAGAGGTTCTCCAACCAGTGGAGCATCATGGTCTCGTCGCACCAAGCCTTGCTCTGGAAGGTTACCTCAACTGTCTGGTCCCACGCTTCCTTCTCCTCCTTCTTGATAGCCTTCCCCGTTCCCTTGAATATCAGCATAGGTTTAATTCGAGGAACACCATCAGCAAATATGGTCAACTGCGCAGTGCATTGCCTCTTCTCTAGACATGACTGTCCACCCCTCATCCACACTGTCTACGCCCCCTTTCTTGTGTAGGTCTTCCCACCCCCGAACACAAACGGTAGTGGCGTTTGATCCATGTTTCCTATGGAACTACGTTTCCATTTCCCCAGGGGAGTCTCTCGTTGTCTCTTTCCTGCTCCCCTGAGAGCATACCCCCCTCGGTGATATTCTTGCAGGGCTTCCATCTTCTTCTCGTGGGGTTTCTGTGACATGTTCGTCGGTTCTCTGTAAGACAAGTCATGTCTCTTTAAGAACCGGCGGAACCAACCATGTGACAGGGTGAGTGGATGCGACGGATCCATCTCTTTCTTCAGCTCTTTTGCGCGGCTGATGACCCACCATCTTTTCACCCTCAATCCCTTTTCTCTTTGCTTAGAGAGTTCTTCCACCAACTTTTCTTCCATGCGTGGCCATGATGCTCTCTTCCTCCCTTTAACCCTCCTACTCCCATGTCTACTCAATATGAGAGATTTTTCTTGCCTTATCCATCGCAGGACAGTTTTGTTACATAACCCGTATTTCGTCGTTGTCTTGTACAAATTAGAAGTGTGAAAATGGCCGACAACATCTAACTTAAACTCTCTAGAATAGGTTTGCCTACGCGCCATGTTAGTGATCTAAACATTTGGCGTTACACTGCGAGATAGGATTTTAACATGGCAAGGGTGCTATATTCTACTACTATTTGTGTAGCGCTTTGGTTTATAGGGGCAGGGGCGAGTCTAGCATTCTGAGTTTAAGGGGGTGTGATGGATGCATTATATATATATACCAGTGTCATTCAGAATCGGAAGAAATTAAATATTTCGAATAGCCTTTTCTTGTATGACTGGATGTAAAGGTAATATTTTGTTAAAGGTGAAAGATATAGTATAACAACAAAAAGGAGGCATTTGTCCCCGCACCTTCCTGGATCTGACCCTGGTAATACGAACCTGACACACGACACGACACAATCAGGTTATATTTGTTAAGTTTGAATGAACACACGTTATCGTTCTTGCTTCATCACACATGATTTCTATGAAAGGTCAGGCAAGCATTGTCTGTTGTTAAGCACGCTGATGTATACATGTATAGCTTTTGTTCAGTGGGTGGATGAATGATCTTGCAATGTACATGGCATAAAGTGTTACCGAAGGAGCAGGTTGTCAGTGATAACGTCGAATTTAATGTCTGCATGGAACAATGACAATTTGTGTCGCACAAACAAAGCTTATTATACCGTTTCAAACACCCCCCATTTACCCTTTTCCTGAGTCTTTAAACCGAACAACAGGAAACCATTGTATTAAAACAATAACCACACATGCAAGATCTATAGGCTACCATGCAGTGGCTGAATTAATGCAACCCAGAGAGGTGTAGGGTGGTAAACGTTTACTGGACGAACGGGGGAGGGGGGGGGGGGGTGGGGGGGGGCAAGAACGTTGATATTAGTGATCATGTATAGGCGTATATTGAACGTTTTACTGTGATTGTCTGCATGAATTTAAGATATCCTATATACCTTCATTACAAATTATCCTCGCATGTTCGTTCCTGTGAGTTGATTCATCTGTTTGAATCTTCCCTAACGGGGACAGGAGCTTCGTGGGGTGGGATCCCCTGTACACACCCCATATCAAATACAGTCACATTGTCTATTTTTGGCGGCGTTTTCATAGGATTCACCTTCATTATTATTTTCATGAATATTCAATTATTCATTACCACCATTTGCATTCTTGAATAATGTCTTCCTTTCGGTGTTTGAGAGCGCTCTTTAAAAACAAAACATCGATAGGTGCTTCACAGCGGGTTTCTACGGTAGCCAATCACAGAGCTGGAATTTCGGAAATCACAGTTATTTTGTGATCCTGTGTGATATTTTGCTAGCTCCTGACTATTCTAAAAGGTTAATGAATATGCGAATCATTTCTCATCAAAAACGAGACTTTACCCTTTCCAATGATGTAAAATTTACCGAGACGCAAGCATTTATAATAAGCTATTTTACGATATAAATGTGCTGAACATTTTTGCTTTTCGTATCCTCCTTTCAACCTTAGAATTCACCCTTTTATCTGTGGCAGGTTGATATGAAATAAATATTAATATGAACTTTGGAATGTTAGTCGTTCAATGAACACTTTTCTTTCTATAGAATATTCGATTTATCCTTGTTATTTCGATTTGAATCATCGGTGTTTTAGCTCAGTACGTAGGAAAATGACACGTACAGGTCGGTCAATTGATTATAAATTCTTCAATTCTGCCTCATTATCTCGGCGAGTGCATTCAAGCTGTAAAGTCCGGTTGTGATAGTGCAACTCGAGTGAGATCAATGTATTGTGAGCCAAAATGTAAGCAAACTACTTTACATCCATCCATGTGTGCATTATTAAATATATTTGCTGTGGTTAAAGGGGGAGTTCATTTTTTTTTAGAGAGGGCGCTGCAAAATACAATTTTTTCGTGAGGTAATGAAAACCTAAATGTCGAATTTGAAAGAACATGCAATTTTAATTGCAGAATAAACTTTATTTGGTCAAAATCGGTTCAGAACTGGCTGAAATATCAATAAATATATCCGATCGTATTTATTTGGACCCCAAATAAATACGATGATTTAAAAAAAAAAAAAAAAAAAATGCTTACACTTTTTCAAAGCGGTTTTTAAATAGTTGTTGATGATCTCTCTGTTTAATTATTATTTCAACAAACATCACATGCATAATATTGTATGAAAAATGGTTGAAACCAATGCATAATTAGAGAGCGCCTTTTTGTGTTTTAATGGCGCTTTTTAAAAATGATAACAGGCATTTTACTTAGTCGTTTGTATTTTTGTATAACTTTCGAGCATGGTGGGGTTATAAATATTAGTTTGTAATGTTATTGTGCAGGTTCTGGTTACTAAAGTTCAGCCTTACCAAATCCTTCATTTGTTTGTGTTTTGATTAAGATTAGTAGTTCCCAGCTAAGGAGGAGGGGTGTCATGACCAAGCCCCCTATATGTTCTCTTCTCAATAAAACTTGATGGGGAAATCAAGTTGTTGTTTTTGTTTTAGTTTATTGGCGATATCAATCAATTATGAATATTTACGCCAAGAAATCAGACATACATACAGCGCCTCCCTCCATCCTCCTTATTAATTGACCCACGTTTTATACCTCACTTTCAGTATGTAATACAGAATTACAGATACTACTACGACTAAACATATCACTTCAGATAACTCGTCTGTAAACACAATTAAACCAAGGGGCACTGCCTTTGACAAAAATCCCCAAACAGTTTTGTTGTCAGTATAGGATGGCATAATTTGTTATCACATATATTGATCAACGATTTTGTATCCGAATTAAAAGCAAAGAAACTAAATCTATTCTCGCAAGAAAGTCGTCGGTTTGAATTATATACCCACAATAATACTATTATAGTATATTTCATATTGCATTGAATAAAAAGTCGCTTCAAAGGATGGTGAATTCTAAGGAAATATATCACAAAACAAAAATTATGATATTGATCATATTAAATAAGTTCATGCTTTTATCAGTCCTAAAGCCACCCTGGTATTATTGGCTCCACAGAGTGTGTACAATTACCATTCTTATTTGCGCTGTGGGATTCAATCCTACATATATACGGCCTCCAGCTCATGAGGCAGATTTTTCTTATGGCGTAGCTATAGGGGGAGTCCCCAATAATTAAACTAAAAAATACAAAGTATGAGTAAACATTTTAGGAATAAATAAGGTGTGCCACCCACATAGCCCCACCCCCCCCTCCTCCATTCCCACAACAAATAAACGTGTTTGACTATCAAGTTAAATATTTGTTCGATTATAAAACCCCACTATTCGTTAGCTTTTCCGAACCTTGTACTGTTTAAAGGGATCTAGTAACTTTGTTGACATGTGCAAAACGTGATGAATGGTTGATGCATGTATATTGTTGTTATATGATATGTCCACAGGGTATTGTGTGGAAAATTCAAGTCAAATGGACGTTATATGGTCGAGTAATGAGCAAAAATGCAAAGTGATGTTAACTAACTCATTGCACTCACTTTGTACAACAGTTTGGGTAGATACGAATACAACAAGGTATGAGGGAACCGCTATAGTTCCAATTGTATTTTGAGGATTTGGACATTGTTACTAAGTCCCTTTAACGAATGAACTTTTTCACCTGTTGTAACAAAGTCAGAGCGTAAGATGTCCACAAAAATAAACATACTCTGCTTAAATGGATTCATTAAAGCATTACTTGTCTAACACAACATAACAAACTAGTAGCTGCATGGCCTAGGGGTCAGGCTTATACACATTTAAGGGTATAGAACAGTTCTAGTAAAACATAATTGTAGTAAAAAGAAACGCATGCACATTATTCAACACAACACAGGCATTGCACAAGCCCAAACGCACACATGTACACACAGATTAAAAGAATTACGATTTATTGTAACATTATAATAAGAATCTTTAAATTTTGACTTTAATAACTCATACAAAATCTAAAATTCAAACAGCACTAAGGTTAGCGATGTCGCCGTTAAGCGGAAGTGACGTCACTCCGCCCCCACCAATAGCACTTGCTATGTCAGAAAAGCCTAACCATCGTTAAGACAAGAAATGAACTTAACAGCTATTGTATGGAAGCATGCAGGGCAAGTTATTGTAGGCATGTTATTTTTGTCATTTTCTTTTGTCATCTAATGTAACCCGCACCAGACGGATGACATGATGTCAATAGCTAATCGGTGCTTTTATTGTTCTTATGATGGCTGAGGTTTCTGACATATGTTGCAATACTATTGAGATCGAATGGCGGACACGCGATACTAACCGGGTTGCAATTTTTTTTTTGGCGAAAACGAGGAGTGCAACCAGGGTTGCAGTCAAATCCGCGGTGACAAAATCTCGGACTGTCCATTCAGGGCATGTGTAAAACTCAAACCAAATTACTTTTCCTGAGGGGACAAAGAAAAGATTTTACAGTGGCCTTCAAATATTTAGGGACCTATAGGACTTCGACCATTAACATACGACCGAACCCAATCACACACCACAAACACACACGCGTGCACACACACACACACACACACACACACACACACACACACACACACACACACACACACACACACACACACGCACACACACACACAGGCACACGCACAACACTCACACACACACACACACACACACACAAACACACGCACACACACACACACACATATGAGCACATCTGAACTTCTACATAGTTACATATATATACTCACCCAAATAATTATAGCCTATAGGCAAACACAATCATTTTCCACTCATGTGCTGCATACTTTACATTCCAAAGGATGTCTTGTATAATTGAATGTGTATTACACACCCGGTTTAGTAGTAGTTTTGACCTTGTGCCTATAAAATAAGAAACAATTTGTTGCAAATTGAGAAAGAATAAATGGGAAATTATTACGAAATAAATGCTTACAAAAGAGACTAAAGGAAGACTAGAGAGACATTTAGACAAATACACTTGAAAATAAACACAGAAACAATTGATTTTGCTAAGATTATATCAATTCTAAATGTTTATAGGAAAAATGATAAGCGAGAAAGACAATTTACAATTTGTATGAAATTGTAATGTTCACACAGTTGAATTGATTTTCAAACAACTAGCCAATAGCCTGGTACAAAAAGTGTATCGATGCACATTATGCTATAAGTCACTAATGTCACAATTATTATTGGACATCTGTGATAAACAATTAATATACTTATCATCATACAAACACAACAACCACATCAAATTATTTGCTTGTCTAATAGTGATATAGGTGTATAAAACATATTATACATTTCGGTTGTCAGTCTACTAGACGGGTGGGCCAAATAGTAAGAAATTCAGTAAAAAACATTCCATAAATCACAATACTACTATATATAGGGATGTAAGTTTTCCAGATTAATCTGGAACTTCATTTTGTTTTTGTTACCTTTCCAGATTTTTGCTTAAACTGAAAACAAATATTGTGTTATCACATTGTTTGTGAAATTGACCCTAATAACATTATCGTTTTAAACTCAGAATCTGTATTATTTGCAATTAAATGTTCAACTCATTTTTTCTATTCGCAATATTTTAGCACACAGCTTGCTCGCTCATGAATATTTTCCAGATTGCTTTCGGTGGTTTTCCACCTGTTACATCACAAAATTGATTGAATCAATATTATTGAACTTATTTTGTTTTGTGAACACTAGGACATAAAGTAAAATACAATGAGTGGTCTACAGATGCTATAGATTAACTTGATGGTCGCAACGACCGACTATTTTTAAGCTCTAAAATAAATACAGTACCACTAAAATATGTTGAAATACTCATCTTTAGACGAATATATCCATCAATGATGAAATGTCTATAATATAACCCTCTATGAAATGGAAAGATCACTTTGATGGTTATATTTCACATACAATGCCGTAGGCATAATTAAAACCTATGTAATTAATAGAAATTGCTTATTTTATTAAATAACAACTGCATGCGGAAAATAACGATGTTTCAACAAATTATGCGATATTTGATTTTTGTTTTAATGTATACTTATCAGCATGATCAGTGCTATCTGAATACACCATTGGAAGTAATAATTGTAACTTAACATACACATGCACTGCATATTTCTGAAATACAAGTCAGGTTCATAAACGCAACGAGTTAGTTAATCCTTGCTTGTATATCAATAAGAGTCCTTTATTGGCAAAAACATGCACGAAGTGCACACTGCAACTGCAAAATTATGAATAATTTCAATGAAACTATGCAACCTCTAAACAAACAAATTGATACATGGTATATACACCACATTCTATAATTGTAATATGTACTATTTAACGGACGTATGTGACTACATAACCCTGAAAATGACCAACCACTAATAATTTTCCGATGCAATTATTATACACATCATGTCAATACGATCTGATTACTCTATTCATAATTATGTTTGTAACTTTACTGTACACTGCATATCTAAAACAAATTATACTAGTTGGTGAATAATTACGTGCATATATGATGACTGTGATTATCGGTTTGTATAATTATTTGTATACGATTTCTTAAATTTACCATGGCGATTTCAATATCTACATTATCTATACCTCCCTTTTCATTGATACATTTCATCATAAATGATTAATGATGAAAACAAAAGGCAAATATACACTTTACCACTGAAATAATAAAAACAACTTAATAACGTACATTTTGGAGACTGTTATATATCTTTATACTAAACTTAATGCTGCGTTCATTTATACAGAAATATCAATTCATCACTGAAGTAATTGAAACAATATACTCATTACGTACTGTAATTAGCGTATGAGAGTATGATACATTCTCGGATTAAGAACAACAGTTCGATCTCAATTAATAATTAGTTACACATCCCATCACCACTCTACCACAAGCCAATTAGATAACACTCACTTAACTACATGTATGTATAGTTGTCGGTTCGCATAGAGTATACTATTTGTTACGTCGTTCGAAATGGACATGTTTACTCAGTTCCTTCATCCATTTTAACAATTAAAACATAACATTGGTTAACCCTAATAAGGCCATGGGGGGGGGGGGGGCTATAATGCCCCCCCCCCCCCCCCCCCCCCTCTCCGCAATTTTTGTTATTGCTCCAAAACGCTGTAAGATGATGCGCCGCTGCTTGGTGACTTTTTACTTTTGGGTCTTGCGCATATTTTAAAACAACAATTTTGAAAATCGGACCAACCGTTACAAAGTCACGTGACCTTTTGTCTATGCATATCAGCCCGAAAATCGCTCAATTCGTGATTTGTGTACAAAACATATGGAAATATCAGTTTTTGTAAAAGGAAGTATATCATTGGTTATTTGGTCTTGTTTACATTTTATATGTTTGTTTTGGGTTCAAAATAGATGAATTATAGTTAGAAATAAAATAAACAACAAAAACAATAAAATACATAAGTTGAAAAAACAAAGAAATACATAAGAAATTATAAAAACAATAGAAAACATAAGGAAGAACCTGGCTCTTCCAAAAAATGTTGTCGCATTATTATTCCAAATGCTCTAAAGAATATATGTAGTGAAAACCAATGTTTAATTATGAAGAATATATGATTTATGGGTAAAAATATGAATGTTATGACCTTATTTGCATAAATTACCATAAATATGCAAATTAATGAATTTAAAAAAAATTTAAAATTACCATTGTATTCTATACACTTCACTTATCATGCGTGCAAATTTTCACGGCGATCGGCCGCTCCGCGGCCGAGATCTTAGGGGGGGGGGGGGGGGGCCATAATGGCCCCCCCGGCCTGCTGTAGACCTCAAATAGCCCGGCCCTTTTAGGGTTAAACAACAGGCAAACAATACGTTCAAATTGAAATATACTTTAAAAACATACTACTACGTTTAATTTGAAAAGAAAGTTTATCACGGAATCAATCAATGTTATGTAGGCATTCAAGTTTCAATTATTTTTTTTTTCATTTTCAACATCAAAAATACAAGTTGTGTACATCAAGTTATTCACAAATAACATTACACAACAAATAAGAAGCAAGATGATTAAAGTGTTATTTCCTTTTTGTGTATGATATAATTATCATGCTACATTTAGTTACAAGGAATTGTGAATTTATCATATCGAACAATCGAAACTAGAAACAAAATGATGCTTTATATTTATATTTCTAGTCAAAATTGAGGGATCCACTGAAAAGCTAATCTATGACTTGTACAATGTGGATCCCTCAAACGATTATGTTTTAACAAATAACGAGTTTACACATGTATAACGAAACAACAAAAGTATGTTCGGAAGCCTATGGTAATTTCAACAATGCATTTTAGAGCATCACAGACATTCGCTGATGAAGAACATCTTTCTTCAATTCAAAATCTCTAATACACCTTATTTACCACCACCAACACAACCACCACCAATATTATAGCAACAACAACAACGTAATTCAAAGTTATTTTATATTCCATTCAGTATCCGGTTAAACAATGAATAATTATGTACACGCTTACAACAATACGCAAAGATGGAAATGAGGAAGGATCTGTCATGTGGAGTCATGCCGCCTTACAATTGTACATAGTATACAAATAGCAAGACACGCTGACAGATATGTATTATGTTCTACAAGTTATTCTTTAACACTATGCATGCACAATTTAGCAATCCGATTGGACTCTAACTTACATATATATACTCACCCAAATAATTATAGCCTATAGGCAAACACAATCATTTCCATTTTACCTCGGTTCGTCTTCATGGTCTTAAACTGCCTAACTATAATGGTTATATAAGGCGCTAAAACATTTTTTATTTACGAATAAGGCAATGGACTTCTTTTCGAATGTTCCAGCTACTGATCCAAATCCGTGGATACTCAGGATGGAAGCAATCAAACTATAACACACTTTTAAGCATAGCATGTATTCCCGACCAAGATATGCCTTCCTTTTCGAGTGAATCCCCCTCTACTAATGCGTGCATTGTACAAAAGGGCTACCTTTGCGCCTGACAATTTTTAATAATTTTGCACTCCAAAACTAATGTAATATCATTTTAATTTCACAGACAGTATGAAGGGTGGTTATTATAAAATACTTATACTATGTTAAAAAAAACCTTTGTAAATATACCAACAACACAAACTGCAGTTAAAAGTTAATACAGGATAGGAAGCGATGATATGTTCACATATGCTGTATAACGAGAAAGCGATTGATTAATCGCAATATTGATTACGACACTCGAATATTATCAAGGAAACATCTACTAATTGCACTCTTATCATTGACACATGCTTGTTGTACATATCCATACAGATCTTGTACTTAGGCATTACATAAGGCTCATTTATGCCGTGTTTCCCTTCTAAATGGCATACAATCATCAGTAATAACGCGAGATCTACACAACATCAAAATGTTTCAAATCAAGTACATCAGAAAGCACGACTGAATTGTCTCGAAATTATTTCCTGGTTAAGTTTCTCATACTCAATTAGTATTAGTCTGCAAACCAATGTGAAAATGTTAGCTGTAATCATGAATTTCGCATTTGAAATACATCTTCAAACATACATGTAATTATCTTGTAGGTGGAACTGATTTAAAGAGATCTAGTAACTGTGTTGACAAGTGCAAAAAGTGATGAGTGATTAATGAAATGTGTATTGTGAGCTGATAATATGTTCACAAAGTAATGTGTGAAATATTCACGTTAATTGGATGTTTTTTGCCGATAAATTAGCAAAAATGCAACGTGATAAACGCTAACTCATTGCACTTACTTCGTATACGGCTTAAACTATTCCGTAGACAGTAAACAGGTAAAACATCTAAACACTTTAATCGTAAACATCTTTTGAATGAAATGGACATTTGAAAAACCGAAAGCAGTCCCGTGCTTGTTAATATGAATATGATAAGGTATGAGAGAACCACTAAAGTTCCAGGTAAATTTTGAGGATTCGGACAATGTTACTTAAAGGGATAGTTGAGTATTGGTCAAACTTAACTTTAGTAACCAAAACCTGCACCATTACGGTACAAAATAATAGTTATAACTTCACCATACTCGAAAAGTATACACAATTCCAAACGACTAAGTAAAATCTCTGTTATCATTAAAAAAAAAGAGCCGTTACAACCCAAGAGGGCGCTCTCTAAAAGATCATTGGTTTGAGCCATTTTTCATACAAAATTGTGCATTTAATGTGCATTTTTAAACATTTTCTAAGAAGTTAATATATCGCCCGGTGAAGAAATTCTGAATACAAATATGTCTATGGATATTTCAGCCGTTTCTGAACCGATTTTGATCAAATAAAGTTTATTCTGTCATTAAAATTGTATGTTCTTTCAAATTTGACAGTCAGTTTTACATTATCTCACAAAAAAATATCGGGGGCCACTTCGGAAATACCAATACTCAACGCTACCTTTGAGTCGTCAATTTCATCAGTTAAAAGTTCATTGGTAAAAATCCCAATGATACCAGGTAAGGATTGTTAACATTTGCTGTATAAAAGCACATGGAGTGTGTATACAATCTGAAAATATGAAGTAAATTATCCACTCTCTTCGTCTTGGCTGGAAGTGCCTTCTTCTGGATCAATGGTCTGCTGCAATCTCTTTTCCAAGTCGTTATCATCGATGCGAGCATTTATAAATACATCTAATTTCTCAGGAACCATGGACGATTCGCAGCAGACGATGCTGATGACTGTTTTGTCTCGTGACTTAAGAATAGCCATCTCATGAGTCATCTCTTCCCTTACATCCAGTGTGTTGATGTAGTCTTCTGTCAGAACTATCACAACATGGCGACTCTTCTTTATCCCTTCTTCCCTGGCTTTGTATTGTAGTTGGCCAAGCTGACCATCCCGTGGTGTCATCACTGACCACCTGTTTCGCTCAATGATCTGCTTGACCTTTCTGACTTCTTCTCCATCTCGACCATGGAGAAGATAGATGTCATTCTCAGAAGATGACTTTTTGCGCCTTGTTCCACCAATGGATGTTGCACTCTGCTCGCTTTTGTCACTTGCTCCAGTCGTACCTTGGGTAATACCTAGAGTGATTATACCAACAGTTTGGTAAGTTGCATTTGATTAGATGTGATTGAATTAATGTTCATTACGAGTTATGCTTGACCATGAAACAAGGCGATAGCCGTAAAGTGTCTCGCCCACTTGCACGCATTCATGCGAAATTCGACCCCATTTGACCTTTGACCTACTTTGACCCCAAAATTTCACGGAGGCCAATATAGGGCACCTACAAATCAAGTTTGGTTACAAACAGATGCAGGGTTGGAAAGTTATAAACCCTAATAGACTATTACCCCTAAACCTTCAAATTTGACCTCATTTGACCTTTTACCTACTTTTGTGACCTTTGATACCAGACCAATCAAGTTTGGTTACAAACAGATGCAGGGTTATAAAGGTATAAACCGTAATAGACTCTTACCTCTAAACCTTCACATTGGACCTCATATTTTGACCTTTGACCTACTTATGTGATTATTGACCACAGAATATCATTAAGGACAATAAAGGGAATCTATCAATCAAGTTTGGTTACAAAAAGATGCAGGGTTGGAAAGTTATAAACCGTAACAGACTCTTACCCCTCATCCTTCACATTGGACCTCATTTGAAATTTGACCTACTTATGTGACCTTTGACCCCATAATAACATGGAGGCCAATATAGGGCACCCACCAATCAAGTGTGGAATCAGGGTTGGAAAGTTATTCAAATTTGTGTAAGGGTCACGGGTGACGAATGGACGGATGGACGGACGCAATTTGGATTCCTTAGTCTCCCTCCACCTACGGTGGGCTCGACAATAAACGAAGCAAACATTTCAAGATACGGAGGAACCATAATAAGTATACTTAGGGTTAGAACTACGGGTTAGTGCGAGAAACTTGGTTCCCTGAGGTCCTTATGTCTCATAAATAAGTATTAATCTAAAATGAAACGAAATTATATAATTAACAAAATAGACGGTGCCCGACCAAATCACATTCATTTAAATACCACTGAAAACGGGGGAACAAGACCTGAACACACGGAACAAAAACTACAATAAGAAGTAACTTATTTGAAGAGCTAGAAATAATTTTAATGAAGCTTGATATACTTCCATATTCATAGTCAAATTATCATTTAAGATGTGTTTTAATACAAAGGAGATTTTTCATTAGAATTAGGAAGTTCATTCAAGTTAGTTAAACCAGATAATCAAATGATTTCTGGGCAAGTAGTGAACGAGTTCGTGGAGGGTGTTTTATAGTGAAATTTCACAGTTTCTCACCTGAATTCACACAAGGGTCATTCAAATTCACGTATTCATTTGCTAACGGGCGAATTCGGTAATAAAAATTCCCCATCTATGCATCAATATTCGTTAATGGCTCAGTCACATTTGAAACGGCGGCCGTACGGTCTAAAATTTCTACGGCCAATTACAAAAATAGGGCCGCCGTAGAATTTCTACGGTCACATACATTAGCAGTCACATTGCCACGGCCGCCGCACGGCGTATCTTCAATTTGTGGAGACAGAAAATCTACGGCTGTCGTACGGCCTTTAAAGTGATGACGCACAGTTACCTTAGGGCGTCCCTGCCGCGGTTGCCGTAGGTTATTTGAGCAAATATCAAGGTAGACGCAAGGCGCCCGCAGGGGGGCCATACGGCAACCGTGCGGCCAGACTGACGCTACAGCTACACCCCAGAGTATAGGAGTGGTAGCCATGGCTACGGCGTGTATAATTGCTTCGGCGACCGTATAAATAAAAAGAGTTATAAGTTTTAGTTATAATTCTACGGCGACTCCTACGGCCTGTAAAATATACGGTTACGCCGTACGGGGACCCTGCGGCCACCGCAGATTTTCTGCGGCCGCCGCGCGTTTCTCTCGATTTCGGTGTCGTACGGCCGCCGTACGCTCGCCGTAGAGCAAATGTGACTGTAGCATAACTGGCATCCCATTTTCAATTCAGAGCAATCAAAATGATTATAAGTACATGCAATATCCTTTTAGGACACATATATTTATGTTCGTGAATTCAAATTTAGACGGCCCTCGGCGGAATAACGTTTATGTGACATTCAATAAATTTGTATATTTAGATCAACCCTTGTCAAGTGAATTGTGCAAAAAAAAAATCATGCAAATTATAAACATACATAATCAAAAGGATAAAACACATGAAGTGTTTTCAATCATATTTTTGGACAAAAGTCACTCAATCTGTTGGAAATTTAACACAAACTGGAGAGGGGTCAAATTCGGAGGTAAAATCAATATAATGAAGGGGCAGATAATAAAATTAGACTGACCGTGTTATAAATGTTAATTAACGAACACGTCCGTCCATACTGAAATAGGCATAGCTGTTATTTGAAATGGTGCAACAATTAACGAACATTGGGTGCACGAAGTGTGAAATTAAATTACCGAATTTCTCTGTACGCAGGAAAACCCGTGAATGTGTAGTCTCTTGAATGATTTAGAGTCAGACATGAATCCCGGAAATATAATAATATGGTTCTGTATAACGTCTACCCGTTTTTGTATATCTGGCATACAATACAAGTCTGTTTTGATACATGTAATGCGGGTGACTTGTTCGATTATCCTTACCAAATTCAGATCTCACTTTACGCAGATCTATAACATGCATGTGACCACATCGGTGACTGTCGCTTTTGTAGCAACGTTCAAGTGAGAACTTCTGTTCACATTCTCTATCGGGACACTTTGCAAGAAACGTCAACCCGCTGGCATCTGCTCCCGTCCAGGCGTGCCACATCTGTTCAACCACTTCGCGTACCCTTGTCATGACCTGTAATATTGCATAACACAAAAACAAGGGGCTAATCCACAGAACCTCAAGTTACACTTAATTAAGGCCAATGCAACTCTAGAATAAAGTTTATCCTAATCCATACATCGTAATATGCTTGTTCATTTCGCATAACATTACCTGATTCAGATTTCAGTTTTTTAAATATATGTGCAAACAAAATCGGGTACACCACTATTCACGCGAACGCAGGAGGCCGCCATTGTTACGTCAGTGCGGACACCACTGTGATCGATCAATGATGCATTTCTGCACTTTACTGGTTTTCACCGCACCAAAGCATTGTTTGAATACTTGTATATACGCTTAAATGGTTCTGACAATCAGTGAAAAGATGTTCCTTTTTTGTTCGGACAGTCCACACAGACGTCATAATTTGCAAAGCATGTCGGGTAGTTACACGAACATAGTCGCTCCATTCATCTTTTGCCGCCGTAAAAATTATAAAGATTTGGGTATGTTCACAGAAGGATTTCATGGGATGTAGTAAATTAAATGTCTGTTCTCCCTCTAAATGATTATAGTAGCTGAAAGCCAAAGTCTTATTATTATCCTTAAACGGCTACACTGACCACTTCATTGGGCTGCAACCACAGCACGCCATTATCTAATCGAACAATTTCCAGTGATTTAGTAAATGTGCTCTTACTAGACAACTCGAGACAGACCAACATAGCGTTACAATTAGGTACAAAGAAGATTTCTTCTCGCCATTGGGGAATGATACGTCATGTCGACCATTCTCGGCAAGGTAGCAAAGCGACAAACCCAGCAGGTTTTTTTTATTTTTTATCCCTTGGATAAAAACAAAATTTAACCGAATTACCAATAAATTAAACCGATTAACCGTAGTATCCAAAACTATATTTGTTGTTTGTATATTATACATTTGTTTTGCTTTTAAACAATGTTTGAACGTTCTGTGGCATGGGAATCACTTAAAAACCTTATTTCAGAATATATAGTTTGTCATGTGGATCACGGTTATTAATTTATTTATTAAAAGTTTCGTTATTAAAATACTGCCATCGCGGTCATCGCACTCACACAGTCATGTGGACGCAGCCCGACACATTGCACTGTTGGTCATGAAGTTCATCCAACTTCATTCTTTTTCCTGTTTTTGTTGCGCCTAAAGAATCATTTCATACTAAAACAAATGATTCTGTAATGTTTCCAAACTACAAATGTACATTTAATGGTTGCATGAATTTGCATTAATTAATTTAGCCTTTTGGTTTGAGCTTTGAAAGTGAGGACCTTTCATGATTGGCCCCTTTACCTCTCCAAAGCGTATATTCAACAAATCATCGTTATGGGTCATTTCTCAGAGTTGACAGTACAATGTTCAAACAAAATTGGCACAGAGGCTCTCTAGGCCATACTTCGTTCAACGTAATTGGCTACACGCAAAACGATGCTTGTGCTCCACCAGGAAGGGGTGTCAACAAGCAATGTCCACTATTTCGTTGGAACATCGCAGGTTACGGTATGTAAAATCCTCAGACGTCATCGAGAGGATGGAAAATTAAAGCCTCGGTAATCTCTAGAACGTCCACGATTGACCACCAGGATAGATTATTGCAAATTGCTTAACCTGTGCCGTATAAACCGGAAATGTCAAACAAGAGCCTTCGCCGTCTGTGAAGAAAACACTATGGAATCAACGCTCGATAAAAAAAATAGCGCTCGATAAAAAAACACATCCTATAAACACAGATATATGTGTGTTAATTACTAATCAAATTCGTGTCATATGATTATGCTGGCATTGTTGTTGTTTCGACACTTTTTGGTGTCCTATGAGATGAAATTGACATTCTTTCCACATCATTTAAAAATAGTTACAGGATGCATCATTAACTCGCGTTACATTTTGTCCGTATGCAAACGTCCAGTTTGGTAACTTAACCGTAACAAGGCCACATCTTTAGAAAGCAAATTGTCGGAATTGGACCAACCGTTAGGAGGTCACATAAACTTTAGTCTTTGCATGTCAGCTTAAAAATAAGAACAATTCGGAATTTGGGTATAAAACAGATTAACAAATCATGCATAATGTATGGGCCAAACTGTCATTGCATAAATTACCATACATATGTAAATAAGTGAATTTTGCCCCCTCCCCCCACCACAGAAAAATAAATTACCTTAGTAATCTATGCACTTTAATTTACATGCATGCACAATATTGCAGCGATCGGGCATTTAACGCCACGGCCGAGATCTTAAAGGGGTAGTACAGTTTTGGTAAGGCTGAACTTTAGTAACCAAACCTGGACAGTAACATTATAAGCTAATAGTTATAACTCCACCATGCTCGAAAGGTATACAAAATTACAAACTACTAAGTAAAAAGCCTGTTATCATTCAAAAAGAGCCATTACAACACAAGAGGGCACTTTCTAAAAAGGCATTGGTTTCAACCATTTTTCATACAAAAATAATGCATGTGATGTTTTATTGAAATAATGATTAAATAGAGAGATCATCAATAACTATTTTAAAAATGCTTTTGAACATTTTTTGAAAAAGTGCAAACATTTTTTTAATTTTTGGAAAAATCAGCTAATTATTTGGGCCCCAAATAATTATAGGGTCAGATATATTTATTGATATTTCAGCCGTTTCTGGGTCGATTTTGACCAAATAAAGTTTATTCTGCCATTAAAATTGCATGTTCTCTCAAATTCGACACTCAGTTTTTCATTACCTCACAAAAAAATTGTGATGTGCAGTGCCCTCTCTACCAAAACTAAACTACCCCTTTAAGCATGTTAAGGGAGGCATAATTGCACTTCGGCCGCAGATGAACTTACTATTGTAAAGATTATTTTACACTTATTTGGTTTGGGTGAAAGATTTAAAGGTAAATTTTAAAAATCTTCTTTTACTCAACGTGGGACAATTTTACTACTTGTTTGATATCTGACATGAAGGATAATTTCCCTTTATTTACACAAATTAATTTCTATAAAAGCTTATCATGGAAAACAAATTGGTGTAAGATTTCCTATTTTTTGCAGAATATTAACGAGGTGTTATTGAGGCGTTATTTTGTCTGAGTTTTTAGAAATTAGTTTTTTTTAGTTTACTCCCTAGACAAACAAGTGAATTACAATCCTAACCGGCTGTGACACTCTTCATATTATTATGAATAGCGGTCCATCTCTTTTTATAAATAGTGACCCTCATGAACAAAGACCCTTATGTAACATGAAACCAATGCCCTTATCCATATCTGCGAGCGGAGCCATTTCTGTCGAGTGCATTAAAAGGATGTAGATGATGGAACAAATGCTTACCCTTTTACCATCTTAGTCCATTCAAGTGAAATGACAAGAAAAAAAGTGCAGTATTTTGAGTTGATACATTAAACATGTCAGTACCTGGTTCACTATTTTCGGATCGGGGTCTCGCAGTTTGGGTGACTTGGTACCAGCCTCCGGAAGCCTGTACACGCGGACCTGCGACGATCGTGACAAGGAAAACAAACGTAATAATGTACTAAACATGCTAATTAAGACTGGAATGTTACGACAATAATGACTTTAGTTCAAACATATACACATTTAAGAATGAACTTGAATATGTTATCCACGAGTCATAATAATGCATATCATGATAATGTAATTATCATTATGCTTTAAACATAATTATTTGTTTTATTTTCGCAATGATTATTATAATTGTTACGATCATCAGATAATTATTGAGATTATTAATATAGTAATACGCATTAATACTGTGATTAATCCGGTATCAGAAGTATGAGTATTATTACTGCTAGTATATCATTCGTATAGATAATCAAAGAATAGACAATCCCAACTCGTTATCCGCTTAAACACACAAATGCTTGTAATAAAAGCACTTTACAAAAGTACTAACTTTCATGAGGGATTCTGGTGGAGGTAGAATTTCCAGGAGTGCGCTGTGCACCGCGTCGTCACAGGGTAACACAATCTGCCGGTAGTACAGCTCTACTTGGTCATTCTCCTTGGCTGCACACATGCGACTCATGAGCCGATGGAATAAGTTGACTATGAAATGGAATTTTATAGCAATGTTTGATTAAATTTCGTTTGCTCTGGGTAGCAGCAGCATTGGCGAATACATTATTATTGTTGCTGGTATGACCCGGCCGGTGCTCTCGAACTCAAGGCTTTCTACGCATGAGGCGGGCGCTCTACCCATTATGCGTAGGAGGCAGAGATATAGGGGGGGGGGGGGGGGGGGGGCTGCTGGCGTATGGCGGCTGCAGCCCGCCAGAAAACGTCAATATTCGGGCAAATCATGTCATATTCGGGCAAAAATAATCATGTCATATTCGGGCAAAAATAATCATGTCATGTTTGGGTAAAATCGTGTCATATTCGGGCAAAATCATGATCATTTGAAACAATTGAAAACTCGTCATTTCGGGCATCAAAGAGGCAAATATGTTGTGTTGGTATGTCAGGTGAACATTAAAAAATTCAGCCAAAAGACCTAAGACTTCCCCCCCCCCCCCCGATAATATAGTGCCCTCGCAGCCATGTCTCTACCTCGAATTAAGCATTACCGGCGATTAACTGTGATGAAGCTAACTTCCAATAAATTCACAGTTGTTATTTGATGCGATCACAATGGGATGTCATAACATTCGATCAAACAGCCACGAAGCCACATTGAACCGAATTCTCATTAGTGGCTCTACTTTAGTCCAGCCTTAAAAGGCATAGTAACCAGTTTAACCGCTTTACAACTGTAGACCCATTGATTGTTGATATTTGCCACCGGAGATATGTTAGTTGTTTCCTTTCATTATCCAGTCAATCCCTTGAGTTCTGCTTATAAACATCGGGACAATGGGCCGTTTGAAATTTTAGTCATTGTATAGTCGGTCATCAGCCAAATTGAGCCCTGGATCATCCAGGACATTATATACTGGTGACTGGTTATATAATTTACAGAAATGGCAAGCAGCCCTTTATCCTTATTCATAAGCAGAACTAGATGGGTTGACTGGATAATGAATGGAAACAATTAAATATCTCTGTGCAAAATGCTTTAACTGGTTACCGCCTCCTACGCATATGGGTAGAGCGCCCGTCTCATGCGTAGAAGGTCATGGGTACGAGCACCGGCCAGCTCATACCAGCAACAATTATTGTATCATTGAAATGGGCATTTTTATGATGAATTGAGTTTTAGGTTTTTTCTTTAATCGTAGCTGTGATTTGAAGACACCACAGCGTGGGTTGTTCGCGGTCGCCAATATGTTCTGAAAATAGTCAGAGTTTATGTCTTTCAGTGGGACAGAAAGTCTCAACATTAGTTCTTTCCGCCAAGTTTCAACGCCGCCCAAGGACTTGCATAACACAGCTATGCAATCTAAAAGCGAGGTCCGTTTCCATCATGGGTCATCCAATCATAATGATTTACTCGCCAATGCTGCTGCTACCAAGAGCAAATGAAATTTAATCAAATATTGCTATAGATGTTCTTTTCGGCCGGACTAAAGAATTCGGGCCAATTGAAGAAGAACTTTGCGTTTTAAGCGCAAACATAGCGGACTCGACTTGACCAGACACGACTGAAAGTGGCAATCTGATCGAGTCGAGTCGGAAGGGTGGGGTTAATTAGGGCACACAGACCCAACTGGTGCCCGATTGACTGGCCCGACGGGGTTGTTGATCTTCATTGTCGTGCAGTTGCTATCGTCTCAGGAACCATACGAATAGGACCATTTCCCCATTTTCACGTAAAAGAAAGAAAAAAGAATTGTACGTATTTTACCGCCCGAAAACTTATTATACTTGTAGTTACTATTTACTATTTGATTTTGACCGAATACAACACGCTTTTGCCCAAATAATGTTGGGTGTTTTTCGCCAGAATATGACTGTTTTCAAAACTCCAGGGGGCTGCAGCCCCAACCATTGCCTCATATGCCTATGTCGGGAACCACACCGTACCAGTGTATATAGGCTGATCACATGTTGAGAAGAGTAGGGCTTTATTACTTTCTTCATTTTATTATAAAACACAGATCCTGCCTTCAGTAGGAAGGTTAGTATACACCATTCACTATTCATCTTGTAAAATAGTAATATTATTTCATGTAGCGGAACATTCACCGTAACATGACATACCACCACAAAACGGCTAATAAGTCGGTGAAATGTTTGTGTTGATTTCCACATGACATTACCGTTACAATAATATATTACTTGCTATAATTATTCGAACAAAGCATACCCCCTCAAAATGAGCGCCCAAAACTTTGGACATGGCTGAAACAGTTGGAAAGGTATGGAGAAAACGGACCGCTTTAAAGATCGGTGTCCATTATAGTGTGGTAATATGATCATTTTTTATTTTATACAAAAATATATTTACACGTAATTTCTAAAGCTCAAAATCTTTCAAAAGGTAGATTAAAATACCCTCACTTAGGAAATTACAAACCATGAATGTCATGTTTTAAAAACGCAATGTGTCTTTTTTAGCTAATAATGGTAAATGATGTTAATGTTCGATTTATTAAGCGCCTAATATGATGTAATAAAATAACATAGTAAAAGTCAACTTCCATCATGTCCATGATAACGGTCGTTTTGTGGTCTAAGATCAATAAATGCCTGACATGATGGAGATCGAAATCTATTTTGATATTATTCCTCATCAATTTTATTATTCTGAAGAGGGGGGGGGGGGGGCAGCTGAGAACTGAGGTCAGTAAATCCGGTTCTGTTTCAACGTTTGCTCGACCACCGAGAGCGATAATAAAGAGCTACTGCCATTCTATATTCTAGTTCTGCATACTTTGGGCAAGTAAGGTTCGGACCCGTCCGACTCATTCCGCATTCTGCCCGATTAGCATGTTGCCTCGCCGCTGATTGGATTCCGACTGGCAAAATCGGAGTCGTGAGGCATCGCACACAGAGCCTATCCGACTAAAGAAAGTCAGGTCGAGTCGAGTTGGCTCTGTCTGCGCGGGGCTTGGCAAAAAGGGCATACAAGTGGCATCTGTGTTTTCCCCCCTTCAATAGTGAATGAATATCTCGTGTCTAGCGGTTAATTTGTTTCATATTCTAATGAGGAGCTTACCATGCTTACAGAACACATAAGTCATAGGCTATCAATTCTGAATTTTCGATTGTATACAGTGAACAAAAACAAGTGAGCATGAATGTTCTCTATTATATTGAATTAACACTAACGACAACAGAAGTACGGGTCACATCCCCAAACTAAAAATAAAAACATTTACACAATTATTCAATGTATTTTTTTTTTTTTTTAGTAAATCCCGAAAAATATACACTATGTGCGTACCAGTGAATATGCAATCAACGTCAACAAAGAACTCAACGAATTGCAATGAACCAAGATGCTTCTCCATCTCTGCTGTGCACCTTGGAGATAGCAGAGAAGGTATACAGTACTGTCGGCCAGATGTGCTTGGTTCGTTTCGGAGAAGGTTATCAGGAACATCACAGATCAGATCGAAACTTTCCTTCATGAGGTCGATGAGTTTGAGCTTCATCGATGGTTCAATATGCTGCCACACATGATTCAGAAGACTCTCCTTCAAGATCCCGTTTTCGCTGAGCGCGGTCCAGTCTGCATTTCGTTCTTGTGGCTGAAGAGAAATGTAAATTTGTTATTACTATGTTACGGGCATTGGCGGTACCGGTTGGGAGGGGGGGGGGGGGGGGCAAATTAAATATAAATCATACCAGTGATTAGAAAAAGGGTTATTTCTTCAGACAAGATAACTCAGATTTTACTTCATGTCAAGTCAAATTTATTGTATGCCTACTCTTGATTTATATATGACAAAAAAAAAACCGAATCAAAGATGGTGTCCAAGATTGCTGCTATTACCTTAAAGGTGCTTTGAATCAGTAAGTTTAGAACCCACAGTTTTAATGTATGTGTCTATACCCCACAATTAGGGTCAAGCACTTAATACAAAACCGTTTTAAACATTACAGTCCAAAACGACCGCCAATTACCATGAATGTTTTGATATCCAATACAGATATTACATGAACAGCCGCCAACCATCCATCCAGTTCACATCGGAGATGGAGTGCGAAGGGAAGATAGCATTCCTAGACACTTTAGTTCACAGACACGACAACCATAGGCTCTCCACCTCAGTCTACAGGAAGCCGACCCACACAGACCAGGGGCATAGCGTTTGACTCTCACCATCCCATATCGGCGAAGAGAGGGCTAGTGAAATGTCTATTTGACAGAGCTTCACGCATTGTGACAAGTCCCACAACAGCCAGGCAAAGAGCGGACCCGTGTCCGCAGTGCCCTGAGTCTTAACATTTACCCACGCCGTTTTGTACACAACACCAAGAAGAGATTGACAGAACCCAAGGACAAGAAGGAATACAAGACTTTCACAGTCTTGCCGTACATTGAATGGTGTCTCCCAAGAACTCAGGCGCCATCTAGAGAGCCATGGCATCCGAACGGTTTTTCAGATCGTATACCACCCTACGCCAGCAACTAACACGCCCCAAGGATCCAATTCCTCAACACAGACGGGACGGCATTGTGTACAACATCCCTTGCAAATGATGTGATAGATCCTACATTGGTGAAACTGCCCGACCGATATCAGAAAGAATCACTGAGCATAAGAGAAACGTCAGGCTCCGCCGAAATGACAACTCAGCCGTAGCCGAACAGGCTTGGGATAACCAGCATCAGCCAGACTGGGACGGGGTTCAGTGCCTTTCCCAAGAACGGCATTGGTACAAACGGAGGGTTAAAGAAGCTATCAATATCCGTCTCAATCCCAATAATTTCAACAGAGACAACGGGATCGATATTCCCGAATTTTGGATGCGTACGATACGCCGCCATGACACCCCCGACCGGCAGGCCCACACCGGTTGATGCCAGCCGAGCCAGCGGACCGTTGATTGGGTGAGCACGCTATTGTTCCCGCCTGGCAGGTGAACCGAGCCAGCGGCCGCGGATTGGTGAGCACCCGTGTGCGTCGGCCAATAGGCGATCTTTTTGATCCCTTGTTGACCATACACTGCGAGACAAACGAATATCACTAGCGATATTCTTTCCGACATTATAGAGTTGTTATATTAATGGCTCAATGGTTTAATAGTTACAGGAAATGTTTTAACATAAAATATTTAATTGAGTATATTATTAGGAAGTAAAATATCTCGATATGAACATCTGTACCCTCGGATAACACATTACATTGCGATCATGATTCCTCATCATGGGTGATCAGTTGTTGCTTGTTGCGAGTTTCTCGAGAGGATCACACTACAACAAAGGCAGTGTCCTTTTATGACATTAGTTGAACCATGTACACAGGCCCGTAACCTGGGGGTGCGTTGGGTGCCACCCCCCCTCCATTGACGTTCTGGTGGGGGCTCTTGCCCCCCCCCCCCCCCCTCCCCCCCAAAAAAAATGGCTTATATCTAATTTGATACCAGTGATAGAAATAATGGTATTTCTTTAGACAAGATAACAGGATTTTACTTCATGATTTTTACTTCCTTTCCTAAGTATGCACCAGATTGCATAATTTCAAGTAAAACATAGCAAAAGCACCCTTACCATGCACGGGCGGACACCCACCTACCATCACACCCTCCAATCACCCTTCCCCCTCTCGATCGCTTCGCTCCCTTGGGAAGCGGTCTTGTCTACATCTGGAATACTTTGTTCGTGTTTTATCACATAAAATGTGTCTTTTGTATGCACTGTTTGAAATGTATATGTCATTTTGCGAAAAAACATTATTATTATTATTCATTTATTTTATTTTTTTCTGGGGGTGCATATTTGTTTTTCTTCATGAAACAAATCATAATTTCCTTCCTAGGTATGCATCAGATAGCACAGTTTCAAGACCAAAAATGCGAAAGTTTCCCCCAAAGCTCAGTCGCTTCGCCCCTTTGGGCGTTGTCGCGTCTCTACCTCGCAATATCTGCTGGAGATGCGGATAGGTTTAGCCTCCCCCCCCCCCCCCCCCCCCCCAACAAAAGTTGTTGCTCATTTATACGCCACTGGTCACGGTGCTAAAGGAAATATTTGTAACGCAGTCAACTGGACCTATTTCAAATGTTGCTTTTTTATACAAAATGCAAAAGTGAATAGCCCCAAAGAACATTATAAAATCTCTTAAAAGCCAATCATTTGGGTTCAGAGCATCTCAAACAAAATTAATATTTGTTGAATACTACATCTAATCTGAATCTATTAAAGAGGAGGTACTCATATACACTGTTGCT
>JBAMJV010009360.1:0-17455 GCA_037951105.1 Echinarachnius parma
GGTCAAAATGGCTACTAGGGGTGTATGTTTTGTCGTTTGTTATGTAATGTTATAGTATGAAATATAATTTTGATCTCCAAGAAGAGCCTAGCACATAGGCGTACCCCGGGGGGGGGGGGGGGGGAGGGGGGTTCAAACCCCACCCCCCTCCCCCTTCCTTTTCAAATTTTAACTGGTCTCGAGGCCACTTTTAGCGGTCTCGGCCCAAAAATAAAATTTGTTGAAGGATCTCGGATCTCGGTCTCGGTCTCGGCCTCGATTTTTTTTCAAATATCCTGAGACCTCCCGATTGTGGCCGATGCTCTACCAGCTGACCTATAACATACAAAGCTCTTATACACTGGGTATGTTTGTTTCAATGCTCGGCTTAGTTGGTCAGAATATTAACATATCCCAGTCACTTAATTATACTTGAAAAGCCTTCCCGGAAGAGCCACGAACTGGCACTTTTTTGGAATGCAATGAATGTGCCTACTCGGTGGCAGTGGGTTACCAAGGATTTTTCAAGGGGGGGGGGGGGGGTTATTTCGTCAGCCACATTTCTGTCAGGGGGGGGGGGGTGTCTCCGTAGAAAATTTTGAAAGCCGATACCAAGAATTTTTAACATTTTCGAGGCCGAGACCAGGGTTCTTCGCACTTTTCGAGGCCGAGACCATCGGTAATGATGGTCGAGACCGCTTAAATGTGGTCTGGAGACCAGCTTCAAGTTGAAAGGGGGGGGGGGGGGGGGGGGAAAGGGGGGGGGGTTGAACCCCCCCCCCCCCTGGGTACGCCTATGCTCGGTGGCAATTTAGTGGCTACGCCATGGCAACACGTGGCGATACGTGCCAATACGTGGCAGTATACTTGTTAGTGCCACTTACGGAAAGGCAGAGCACATTTTTGTTCAAACTGTTCAAAATTCGGTAGAAAGACAAAATGGCTAAATTGTTATCAGCTCTACCTTCCGTTAGTGGCACTAACATGTCTGCCACGTATTGTCACGTATCGCCACATATTGCCACGAGACTCCCACCGTATGGCCCCGTTTTAATTGCATTCCACAAACTTTGCAATACGTGGCTCTTACTGGACTGGGACATAACATTATGGGCGCATATTATGGTGGTGGTGGTGGAGGTGTTGATTTGTTGTAGTTTTGGTGTTGGTGGGGTGAGTGGTGATGGTGGTGGTGTAGGTAGTGGTAGTGGTGGTGGTGGTGCATGGTTTATGATTTGGGTTATGGTTCTTGGTAATCATTGATGTTGTTGTTATCGTTTTGTGCTTATTTTGCTGCTGTTGCTGTTGTTGTTTAGTTGTTGCTGTTGTTGTTGTTGTGGTGGTGGTGGTGGTGGTTGGAGTTGTGGTAGAGGTGGTGGTGGTGGTGCTTTGCAAAGGTTATGGTTGCGGTTGTGGACTTGTGGTGGAGTTGGAGGACTTTGTGGTGTTATTTGTTGTGTGTCACAACAGGCGCGGGGGAGGCAGGGGGCGGGGGGGGGGGGGGGCTCTAGCCCCCTGGAGTTTTGAAAACAGCCATATTCGGGGCAAAAGGCCACCTGAAATTTGGGCAAATCTGTGTCATATTCGAGCAAAATAAAGTCACATTCCGGAAAACTCATGACATTTTAAAAACAAAACAACGTCATTCTCGGGCGAATCTCGTCTCATATTCTGGAAAATCATGTCATTTTCGAACTTAATTGTCAATATCATATTTGTCGGGCATCTAAGAGGCGAAGAACTTGTTTTGTTTTGCTTGTCAGGTGACAAAATGAGAAGGATAATTATTCTGGGCCGGCAAAAGAGTAAGACCTCAGCCCCTGGCCTCAGACCCCCCCCCCCCCCCCCCCCCCCCCCCCCCCCCCCCCATGTGAAAGATGTGTTCATACGCCCCATGTGTGTGTGTGTGTTCATCTCTGACTAAAGATCAACTAAATTATACGAAATTAAGAGAATTCTGAGACAAGTTGTAAAATTGTATTATATTTTATTTATTGCAAGCATTCGTCGATGGAAAGAACAAATAAATAGCAAAGTAAAACTATGGCTCCGTTGCAGAAAGAGATATAATCGATTGTAAGTTACAATTAATTGTATGTCAGATCATGTGTTCTGAATGCGCACATCTCATTGGTTTGAACTTGTTTGAACGCGCAATTTCTTATTTACTATTGGTTGTAACTTACAATTGATTGTACCTATCTCTTTCTTGCAACGGGGCCAAGAACTCATAGAAAAGAAAAATAAAGTATATATTATACAGTATATGACAAGAGGTGGCGCTATTGCAACTTTTCCTCTCGGTGTACATAAAAAATAGTTATTTACAAAAGATTGGTGATGACCACTCAAATAATAATAATATTTATTTTAATAATTAATAGCTAAAATAATAAGGATAATAATGCAACAACATCGATAGACGTCATCTGCGGTATATATAGGGTTTGTGTTAAAAAAAAAAAAAACGTTTCGTGTATTTCAGTTTTCTGTTCTGGTAAACGAACTGAATTAGCAATTCAAATAACAATACGTTTCTTAGACCTCTATTATATATAGACGACATGTAAAATTTAACCAAAAGTTGTAACGATATTATTCATTAAATGAATGGAATAGATTCTATATACAAACAGACAATTACAAATAATTATATTACTCTGTACAAGCACAGAACAAAACAATAAACAGAACAAGAGCGCTTATAGTTCAGGAACTCTTGTACTTCACTCTGAACATCCGTGCTCTAACACAAAATTTCTTAGTTAAGTACTCAAATTGATTAAGTCGACATTTTTACATTTTTTCATGCAAACAAACAATAAAACATTGACGTATTGAGACATTTAAAATAAATATATACACATTTTTTTAAACAAAATATAATTGTATTTTTGATATATTTTTTATATGGAATGATTTTATCGAACATTTTTTAATTTGCACTTGTTTTGTAATCTAATAAGTTAGTAAAAAAATAACGCTGATTGTGAAAAAAAAATAGATCAGTCGCTTTGCTATTTACATAAATGATTGACATGAAAAAATATATCAACTGTACAGTACTTTAAGATCAATATGATCTTCAATTATGGTGACTACGACCACGAGATACAAAGCATCAAAGATAGCCATGAACAACCTAGCAGTTGCTGTAGTAAGTAACTCCTTGGTATAAATTAATTCAAGCAATGCATACTGGCTAAAACAGAGCCGCAAATAACGGCTGGAGGCAAAAACAGTGCATAATTGATTTGTTTATGGAGGTCTAACCAACTCCTTGTTCTAACAGAGTAACGCAGAGCCGTGTACATACATTTACGGCGCTGTGCGACTCCACCCCTTTACAAGGAAAGAGATAGTACGCCCTCATCGCTCATGTATAGAGTATGACAACGGCTTTTAGGGCCATTCGCCAGTATCGTCGACCGGCAAAAAACATGAATTGATCAAGATGTATATATATATACTGTATATATGGGAAACCGCACTATAACTTTTGATATCTAGATAATTATGAGTGTGGCGATGTTGTTTTCTGCATGGTAGTAGTAAAAAGTGTTGTGTTAAAGATGATTTTGGGCATCGTCGTTGTTGGCATCGTCATAGTTGACAGGGTGTGTGGTACGTCAGTAAATGGGCTGCATCGTTGATTCAGTGGGGATCGAAGACTAAGGATCGACATGGACGATGTTGGGCGCTCTTCTTTACTCGTGGAAATTGGTGGAGATATCTAAAGACTATTACAGTATGATTGGCTCAGATTCAGATTGAAACAGTGGTCCAGTGAATATCCACGGATCAAACTAGACGTTGGTGAGCGAAGGAGACCAACTTAAAGAAAGGTACTCTAAGAATGAGTATACTAGCTATGACTGTAGATTTTGCACGGCTCGGCTCGGCTCGGCTCGGCTCGGCTCGGCTCGGCTCGGCTCGGCTCGGCTAGGCTAGGCTCGGCTCGGCTCGGCTCGGCTCGACTCGGCTCGGCTCAACACGGCTCGGTTCGGTTCGGCTCGACTCGGCTCGGCTCGGCTCGGCTCAACTCGGCTCTGCTCGACTCTGCTCGGTTTGGCTCATGAACATGATGAATATATACGCTGGGACGGTTTAAAAATTAAAATACAGCTTTATTTTTCGGTTTCAGTTTCATATTATTTTGTATGTCGCAACGCATTGGTAGCGGAATGGTCGTTGGAATCGAAGTGGAGATCGATCAAGACGTCGGCGGTCGGTGATAGGCGCTCTCTTCAGGGAGATCACGATCGCGTTAATTCGAAAGCTCTGTCATAATCGTAGTTAGATTTTACTCGGCTCGGCTGGCTTGTAGGCCGGAACGGTGTGCGGTACGGGCTGCAGTGGTGGTCGCGGAATGGCCACGGGGATCGAAGTGATGGTCGAACTGGACGTCGGTGGTCGGTGACGGGCACTCTTCTGGTGAGCACGGAGGCCGGCCAGCTGCGAGTAGGCGCTATGACAAACATTGCACCGGTATGGCTTCTCACCTGCAGGTGAATAAAGTGAAGAAGAAAAAGAAAAAGAAAAACACGGGTTGATTAAACTTGGATCATTCTCGAAAACAATATATAATTATAGATTATATAGAGTATAATATGGTGATGGTAACACATATTTAAAGATAACACGAAGCAGGAGGGGTCGAAGAAGGAGACTATGATGATGACAATGATGACAATGATGACGATGATGATGGTGATGATGATGGTGATGGTGATGATGATGATGGTGATGATGATGATGATGATGATGACGATGATGACGATGATGACGATGACGATGATGATGATGATGATGATGATGATGATGATGATGATGATGATGATGATGATGATGATGATGATGAAGTTGACGATAATTAATGACAAGTGAATATAATGAAAGTGTTGGAAGTGAAGTCATGGCGATTGATTTATAAATAAACGCGATGAAACTACGTGTCCTTTATGACTTTGATCAGTTTTATGAAAAATGTTGCTTTATTATAGCTTAGCATTCAAGAATTGATTTGTTTTAGAAACGGACTAAGAAACATCCAGTGTATAAACTCCTATGGAACAGATGGTTAGCTTTGAGGGAAATGTTACAGCACACGCACCCTACCCACAGGCATGTTTCTGTGTATCTACTGTAGTAAGCCTACTGTTCCTGCTATATAATTGAAGAGGTCATAAGTACTTTACCCTATATTATGATCTCCATAATTCCCTTTCACTTCGAAAACATTTTTCCTTCCTCTTTCTTCACCGATTATGGCTTGAAATGATCGTTCCTCGTCTTTTCCCCCTTTCCCCTTCTTTATCTCATGTAAGCACGCTTTTCGTTTGTTTTCATTAATCTAATATATTTGACATTGTAAACGACTGTGTATATAGAATAGCCCACTTTAAGTCGAGTGGGTATCGATTACCCGTCCTGATATACGTACAGTTGGTGGGAGACATGCGTTTGTGAAGAGAAACAAAAAACTACTAAGTAGAATTACAATTATTTGCTTCGCGCTCTCTCTCTCGCAAAAAAAAGGTCTTAAGTCTCAACAAATGATATTATTGTAAACGTTAATATCGCTGGCAAACAAAGTGCGTCAAAAGAAAATCAGAAAAAGACCCCCCCCCCCTCCAACAAAAAAAGGAGTGAGGGGGAAACAAAATCACAAAGTACACTTGCACGCAAACTGACGGCGGTTATTGAACAAGTTGAATAGGATAGGGCGGGCAACTGAATTTTTGTTTGGTTGAGCGGAAAGAAAAAAGAAAGAAAACCAAAAAGTGGAAACAAAATCTGTCGGCATGTTCTCCCACGGGCTGTTTGCATGAATGGTGGAGCGATTTCTTGACTCCTTTTATGTTTGTCTTTCCCCCCTCCATTTTCCTTTTGCCACTGATCTTCGAACATTTTCAATACCGAGTGCATGCATTATAGTGCTGGGTGTTTTTTTTTTTTTGCTGTATGTATATACTTTTCCGATATCGGATTACGAGGCAGAACGGATCCATTTCACGCCGTCAACGTCGCAATCTGTTGCAACTTGTACGAAAAATCTATTGACTTTTCTCTATTTTATAAGGAGGGTTGACCAAGCGTCCTATTTTCTCCCCCTTCGATATCTCCAAGTCTATACAATGATATCCCTCTTAAATGCGCTAAGTCTGTATTATGTTATTTTGTCGAGAATTAAAAATACCAATTTTCCCCCCGAGCTACTTGACCTATTTACTCGTTCCATTTTGGGTTTTGTTCCCATTCCGGGTATATAGACGATCGATGAATGTTGCGCTCCGTTTATCTTACTCTCTACCATTTCTTGTTTTTATTTCGCTTGTTCTGACAAAAGGGGATAGAGAAGGGGTGTAGCAAATCGTGGCACACGGGGGCAAAATGGGGCACCATCCCACATGGGGGTAGTATGTATGCCCCTTCCCCACCCCCCCCCCCCCAAAAAAAAAAAAACCCTGTTATTTTGTTCTTCTCCCCATTGTTAAAAACAGAAGGTGGACACGGGGAGGGGTAGAGAGGTATCCCAGGTGGGAAAAGGGGGGGGGGGGGTGTTATATGCCCCCTTAGTTACGCCAGTGCAAAAGGGCAAGGCATGCGACCTGTATAACAACCTTCTTCCAACACGCGGCTATATCAGAGATGCCATTGCCAGCCGTTACATGTATTCACCTATCAGGGAGGATTCATTATGAAAAAGGGGATGTTTCTATCAATTGCATATTATATATAACATATAAAAGGAATAAACTTTTTTTTAAATCACGGAGGTATTGACATTTGTGTGGTGTGACATATACAGTCAAACCTGTGTATAGTGACCACCTATATAAAGGCAAACAAGAAATGTGGCCACTGTAGACAAGTGACCCCTATACAAAATTATATAGACAGGTCCTGGAACATTTTTCACTGCAAGGGATTACTTTGGGTGACCACTATATATATAGGCAGGTTGGCTGCTATAGACAGGTGGCTACTAAGACAGGTTTGACTGTATTATATTTAAACAAATAAATCAATATAAAATCAGGGAGGTTTGGCATCTCTGGCTATACAGTGTGCCCACGATCGGGTCCACATTGTTCCTATACACATGCACCTGTATACCAGCGAACATGATTGTCGTGTCCCAAACTATCATGAACATTTCACATGCTTCATTCTCGGTAACTTATCCGTCAAATCCGGCGTTATTGGAAAGCATGCATCTTCAATTGTTGAAAGAAAAGTTTTACAAATATTTGTTTTCTTACACATACGAATATACTCCTTCCGTGCTTTCCCAAAATATATAGAGTAACAATACCTAATTGTCCTAATGATAACAAAAGTATGATTCTAATATTTTCTTACATGTATTCAAAATCCATATCTGTAAAAACGAAATTGAATAATTATGTTTATTGAAGCATGCAACACGTGTGCGAAGCGTCAAATGTTTTTAGACAACCCAAACTGTGTATGGAATATTACGCATAAATAGACCTACGCGCGCACGTGCGTCTGTAACGCGCCAGCGACTACTGCATGCGAGAAACAATAGGGATGATGCCTTGATGATGCGGAACGCACGCGCCTCTGCATCTTTCAATAGGTATGACCTTGTTCGGGGTTACTATTAACGTGCTCAACTTTCTGTTATGGAACAGAAATTGTTATCATACAATACACAGATGCTCAGCATATTGTAATTAACGCATTCGAGAACTGATATCTCATTTTGCCCCCGCATAATAACGATTAGGGTCGCTTTTGTCCGACATGTTGGAAGTGCGAGAAGTCAAAAAAGCAAAGCCACGCCAGTGACGTCACGCAGTACACATCGCTACAGCAAGCCGCGGAGCAAAATAGGTAGGGGGTTGAACAATGTTGAAGTTACAAATTGTTAGTTTGTTTTCGTCGAACAAACGTAATGCCGGAACCAATAACTTGGGCCTGGGGCCACATCAATACAAAAAATTCCTTACAATTTGAAGGATAATGTTTGGCTGAATATTTGCAAATATATCAATATAATCAAAGTACTATGTAGTTCGTGACATGGCAAGCGAGGAATAATTCTTAGTGGGTTTACTAAACTAAAATAGTACATATTTTTAACCAGTGTTCTTAGAATTTTATTTTTTAGGAAAAGTTTACTATTATTTTACGATTTTGTTAATCTATTTTGATTCTATATGGGTTTTTCATTCATGTAATTTGTTTGCAATACTTATGATCTATATCTTCATGCTTAAAAACTAGTTATTACTAAGACGGCAATCCTCAAAAAGTATTAGCGTTGAGGATAGCCGTCTTAGTAATTACCATTTTTTATATTAATAACATAACATAATATGATCATATTCGACCAATGAAAAGTATTAAGGCCAAAGGGAGCCGAAATTGAGAAACAGTAAACCACTTCCTCTCGTAATAACGATTGGGATATACACGTATGACTGGTGACATACGTGTACACGAAGCCCCCCCCCCCCCCCCCCCCCCATCTCTCTACCCCTTCTCCCCTACGTAATGGCTCATTAAATGGGCTATAATGCCCGAGCATAACACCGCCAACTGCCCATTACGACCGGGCTGGAGTAGCCCTAACGGGTAGCATGTCCTTGGCACACCACTGCGATGCGCACGCCATTCAGCAGGTAGTTATAGCGCGAGATGACATCGGACACAGGACGAAGAATGCCCAGGGGCTAGGGGGGTCGCGTGCCGTAAGAAAACCCCTGTCCGCGCGGGGGATTAAGGGTAGTTCGAGACGGGTTTGAGACCCGTGCCTTCTTTTCTTTTCCATCTTTTATTCTCTTCCCTTTTATTTTTCGTCCTAAAGTAGTTTGTTCGGCCTTGTGTCGACTTCGGCCGCCTCCGTTCAGTGTGTAGCCACTGTCCGAACTACAATGTTAGGCTATTTGTCTTTCTTTTTTATATCCGACTTTTTATTCCGCCTCCGTTCTTCCGATATTTAATAATGACGAAATATTATAAAGGCACTATAAATATAATTATCAAGGCAATTAATGGAACACATTTATTAATTCATTTCAGTCGGCTTCGTTCACTAACTTCACGCAGCTGTGTGCTCGGAGTGAAGACCCCCACCCCCCCCCCCCCAAAAAAAAAGGGACAACGACAAAAAAAAAAGGGTAATAAATGAATAACTAACTAACATTCAACGATTGTTGTTGTTGTTGTTGTTGTTCTTCTTCTTCTTCTTATGCTTCTTCTTCTTCTACTTACGTAGTTTTGCCCTTTTCGTTAGTCATCTTGGTATAGGTTTATTTTTGTTGCATACTTGCTCAACTGCTGTCCTGATGTTCATTTGATACTGATGGACAGGCGATCTCGGCCGGTGCCACGTACGGACATTTGAGATGGCTTTAAGAGTGTTGAAAGGTCAACCTTGTCGCTGGAGGCCCGCGCAAATTACCGAGTGATTTCCCCCGAAACGAGAGGAAAATTAGCACAAAACGAGCCTTAAATTGGAGAATTAACGTCACCCCCAAAACAGACACCTGCTGTACAAAAGAGCAGTGCGAGTGCGATGCGGAGTCGAGAGAGGGGAAAGAGATACCCCCGGAGTGGTGCTGTAGGGCTGGGCGGACAGCGCCGGGCGGGCGACTTGTTCGCTCGCCGCTCGGATCCACCAGCCTCTACGCTGCAGCTGCCCGCTCCCTAGTTACACTATAATATAGGCCTTATATCCTTCTATTATTGATATTTGGAAGGGGAAAAAAGTACTTCTAAGTGCCTAGGAGACGTGCACTTGCTGTGTCATGCATGCGCCGAAATTGCGTTTAAGTAGCTCTTTAAGTAGCAATAAAATAAGCGATTTGTATTGCTTTTATGATGCGCTGCGTTCCCCCAGCTCTCGTGAAAAATGCAAATGCTGGTGGTGATGATATTATTGGGGTCCTATATAAAACCCCGTCTTAACTGGGAGTTAAATCGGAGTTGGGATGCCTGGCTAGGCGGATGAAAGAGGGGAAGAGTTTGATCAGATCAGTAGGAAGGGAGAAAATAAATCTTCACTGTTTTTGGTCATTCTTAATTCTTTCTATTTTCTTTCTTTGGGTCCTATATAAATTAATTTGTATTGATATAAGTGAATGTATTTGTTTTTTGCAAAACCCTTTATTTAAGTAAGATTCTACCATGTTGTAATCAAATATCGCTGGATATCATATTCCCATGATTAAGCCAAATAGTATGCCATTATAATTATATTGTTGTTGATTTCTTCCTAAAAACAATCATCGAGTAAAACAAATTATTATGGAAATATAATATATGATTGCTGGAAATTTATTTCCATAATAATGTTAGTCTAATATACTAGTCGGATACTTTATAATGTAAGATTGAACGAAAACGAATTGCAAGAAGAAGGTAGATTAGTTTTGCTTATTTGTTTAGTTTTTGTTTTTCTTATTCTGAGTTTTTATTGTCTAATTTATATTCTATATCAAATGAGGATTTTGATAGTATGCATGTTACTATAGCAACTACGAATGATGATTTCCGAACAGAGTAAGAAGGGCGAAGATGGGTTGATAGTCAGTGGCGTAGCGACGGGGGAGTGGGCGGAGGAGGGGGCACGTGAAACTCCCCCCAATAATTTGAAGAAAAACAAAAACAATAGGAAACGTAAGGGAACATCTAAAAAAATAAAATACAAATACATAAGGTGTCCCCCCCCCCCATAATTTTGCGTGCCCCCCCCCCCCCATCAGTCCGACCACGCTACGCCACTGATGGTAGGGGTAATTATTACTGAGGTTCAGACATTGAAAGGAACGACATAGTACCTACAAAATGTCTTTAAAAAGACGTTTCGTTATAATATTAGCATGAAGATTGTATATACATACGAATATACAAGTAAACATCGATAACAACCACAACACCCATACTAAATTTACGTTCAACGAACATTCCGTTCATAAACACAAATCGCTGAAACTGAAGACGACTCATATTAAAAAAAACACTTTCTGAACAAACGGATAAATAAATTAATTGTAATGAAGTTTA
This sequence comes from Echinarachnius parma, assembly GCA_037951105.1. Taxonomy (NCBI): domain Eukaryota; kingdom Metazoa; phylum Echinodermata; class Echinoidea; order Clypeasteroida; family Echinarachniidae; genus Echinarachnius; species Echinarachnius parma. Next base: position 11,020 of record JBAMJV010009360.1, read on the forward strand.
AATAAATCAAACCAGACTTAGTGGTCACCTGTCTATAGCAGCCAACCTGCCTGTAATGACCACCAAAAGTGATCCTCTGCAGAGAGAACAGTGCATTGGAACACTTCTATATGAGATCACTTGTCTACAGTGGCCACTTGTCTTGTCTCCCTTTATGCTCACTATACCTAGATTTGACTGTAGATCTATACTTTTTATAAGACAAATAATTATTTACCGTTAAAATTGATATTAAAAAGTTTTTAAAAACTCACCTGTGTGGAGCCGTATGTGATTTCTCAGCGTCGATGACTGACTGAATCGGCGGTGACAGAACTTGCAAATGAAGGGCTTCTCCAGCGTGTGGATGCGCATGTGCGAGCGGAGGTTGCTACGGGAGTTGAAGCCACGCCTACAAACCACGCAGTTTAACCGGTTGGAATTGGCCGAGACCGTCGGCTGCTGCTCGCTCACTGCGCCCTCTGATGTGATTGGACGAAAAGGGATCACGTGGTTATAAGATATGACGATAAACAAAAAAAACACAAGCACATAAATGTACTTTACCACACACAGTACACACTCGTGACAATTCAAACCACAAACCACATACGCATATGGAAACGTCAAAAAAACTATGAATAGAAACAAAACGATTTGCACCATCCCCGCATACCAACATACAAACACAGACACACATGCCCCCTTTTTATAATGGCACTATCTAAACCAAACTTATGTACATGAATATCACTATTCATTATTCATATTTTATATTTACCCCTTCTATATATACCCACAAACAATACTTGTTTCACCTTTTTGATAATTCGATAAAGAATACTTATATTGCAATCATTGTCAAAAGTCAAGTGTCAAACAAATCGATAGAAGAAACGGGGGAGGGGGGGGGGGGGGGGGGGGGGGGGGTAATCAAAATCGAGCCCGACTTTCGTTGAAAGAGGAGGAGGAGGAATAACGCTACAACCGCAAAATCAACAAAACAGTTATGATGTTGAAATTATGCACGGCATTTGTTCGGCCATGACTATACTATAGGGTCGCAAATAAAAAGAGAAGGGTCATTCCACACGAACAAATTCCAATAATATATAATTTGTAAAACAAATTCTCCATAGTTGAGCTTTACTTTTAGGCAAAGAGAAGAGAAATTACACACAAAATACGGACAAAACTTTGGAAGTATTCGTACCTGTTGGAAGCTTTGTTCGTGGCTCCTGAAGAACGGGGCCGCAGGGGATCCCGAGAAACAGGTCAAAGGATGACCCATAGTACACCAGTAGCTCCTGGTCGGGTGGTATCGTCTAACAACCAAATACAACATTAATACATTCTGATTAGTACGAGAAGTACGAAATGACATACTAGGCGGAGGGCCAAAGTCGAAAAAAGTGACTTTAGGTTGCCAGATCTCCACAACAAGTTTAGACCAATTTTAATTGCAAGTATTTTTAATGAGACAAAATAATTCAGAGGTCTACTTCAAACAATTTGTTGCGAACACCTCCAAATCCAAGATGGCGTCCAAAAAAGCAGTCGTTTTGTCTTGCTATATTCAATTGGCGAGATTTCCCAAACGACACCTAAAATCAGCATGATTTTGCAACCATATTAAAGACAATATAATTTCCTATAATCTGATACCAAATTTCATGGGTTTCAGGATATGTAACACGGTCATTTTTAGCCCCAAACTCAGATTTTAGGCATTTTTTCCCAACAATATGAAATTATTGATTTACATAATTACGCACAAATCAATAATTCTATTAGCAGTTGAATCAATACTTTTCAAAAAACTGTCCGATTATATTAATAATACTCTGTGAAAATTTTAAGTGTGTACCGTATCTGAATAAAAAGTTATAGTACTTGGAAGTCAGCATTTGATATCGACAAAACGGGTAGTTTTGCATGATTTCTCATACTGTACAGGGTGTCTCAAAAATGTGTAATCTTGATTATAGGATTTGTGTACCAAATGATTGCGTCAATCTCGGGACACCTTCAATTCCAGTTATGAAAAATCAACAAAACCACCATTTCCTGTAATATGATGAATATTCCACCATCATTTTGCAATCCGCGTAGATGTCGTGTCTGTCTTGTATTTGTTTAACTGCATTTATCATAAATCAAGCGCTAAAAATGAACTTAATTCCACTCCACAAGGAGCATTCCAGTCAGCTGCATACTGACGCGCCTGCTATGCATATTGCGAATTCGAATCATATACTGGGTGCCCATGATGTGTTTAAAACATTCTCAAGATCATGTCTATTATCTTGAGTAAATGTTTTACTGAAGTACATAATATGCGGGACTATATGCAGAGCGTATCTAGATTCGAACACCATCTTGATCGTAAGGCACGCACCCTTCGTGCCCTTCATATTTTATTACATGTATCTGGAGACCATAAAGGTCTGTACAAATTGGCTGACTTAGTATCAAAACTAAACAAACTCAATTGCTCAACCAATATGTACACCACCGAAAAAAGCCGAAAGTTTATTTTTTGTGCACTACACTGTACTCGTGTAACCATGGTAACAACAGCCGATTATGGACAGTAATATACCAAATCACTAAATGTTTCTTTAAAAAACTTACAATTAGCAAGGTTAACGGTGTCATTTTACATGTGATTTGTTTTCCTTCATGTTCACGCGAAAATTAGTGTGCATAATGCGGCTTGCAGTAGCCAGATATATGATTTATTGTATTTCTATTGTTGTTGTTACTATGGTTACAAATGTACAAGGTGGTACAAAAAGTTATTGTACAATAAACATAATAGCCTATTCAACGTTTTCTTCGAACCCTGAAAAAGTCTAGCTAACTGTGGTGTTCCGAATAATAATCATTTTAAAAACATAATTATCCATATATGGTCGGTCCAACTGTGAGAACGCGCGCCACTCATTCGAATATTGCACTAAATAGTACACTTTGCATAATGGATTTATTATGTATTATTGCAATGAAATAACCGATACACTATTTTCGTGTATTGCAAACCGATGGCGGCATATATTCATGACATAAAAGAAGGAAACTGAAGGTTTTGTTGAAAACGGGTATAAACAACATGTCATTATTTAGGAGCATTATTTTCTTGAATAAATTCCGTAAACAAGAATTACATTTATTGGGACACCCTGTATAGTATTCGAAATCGTACAAAATTGCTGTATTTGTCGATATCAAATGCTAACTTCCAGTTAGTATAACTTTTTGTTCAGATACGGTACACACTTGGAATTTTCACAGAGTATTGCTGATATAACTGGGCAGTTTTCTGAAAAGTACTAATTCAACTCCTAATGCAATTATTGATTTATGTCGGATTACAAAAATCAATAATTTCATATTTTTGGGAAAAAATGCCTAAAATTTGAGTTTGGGACTAAAAATGACCGTGTTACATATCCTGAAACCCATGAAATTTGGTATCAGATTATAGGAAATGTTATTGTCTTTAATATGGTTGCACAATCATGCTGATTTTAGGTGTTGTTTGGGAAATTTCGCCAGTTATCTATAGCAAGTCAAAACGGCTACTTCTTTGGACGCCATCTTGGATTTGGAGGTGTTCGCAACGAAATGTTTGAGGTAGACCTCTGAATTCATTTGTCTTATTAAAACAACTTGCAAATAAAATTGGTTTAAACTTGTTGTGGAGATCTGGCAACCTAAGTCATTAAGGAAGCCACTTTTTCGACTTTGGCCCTCTGCCTATACGTAAATCAATCAAAATAAGAGATCACTACCCACTGATCTTTTTTTAAAAATCTAATAAGACTGTCCGAAAAATAAAGAAAAATTCATTGTCATATTTAATAATCACATAATACAATACGCTCACCCGCTGTTTTGCAATGACAATTTTGTTTAAATAATTTTTTAATCAGCCTTACGCAAATTTATATCTTAATATTCACCCCCTTTGTGGTATTGTGTTTTGCCGCTAAGAAAATTTCTACATATTAGTACCCCTTTGTCCATGGTCCAGGTATTGTTATTGTAGACACGCACTGGTCTGGACAAAGACACAATAAATTATTCCCCAAATAAAACTGATATCAAAATAATCCTATAAACCGCTTGGAGGGTTCTTATTTCCTTTATACTCTCTGGTCAAGTTTGATATTTGATAGTGATTTATCAACCACCTGAATCTCGGTTGACATTTTCATAACCCGTTCTTAATTCATAATAATATGGTGATTTTTTTTCTCAGTTGTCCGAAATATCTACCATCTCCCTTCGTCATATTATTGGGCTAGTGCCCTGTTCTATAATCTTAATATCGTGAGATATGAGAGTTTATTCCAAAAAATTACCTTGAAAAAAATAAGATTGTATTTTATTACAGTAATACTGATTATCATTATAATACGACTTGCGCAAGACTCCAAGCCCTCTACAGATGAAAATACTTTTTCTTTACAAAATGTGGTGGTTAAACTTCTAATATTGTGAGAAATCGAAGCATATCAGTTAGCTTCGAGTGTGTTTTTACTCTTCATCAAACGTATTTTTGTTTAGGGAAACTATACTTGTACGAGACTCAAGAAGATTGGGATAGCCGACTTGATATACATGTACCGTATAATCGCGCTGCGTGAAATTAAATCATATTAAAGTAAACTATAATTGTAATTCATCATAATCCCATTGATACGGATAACTTGAAATCAAATCAAATCAAATCTAACCTTGGTGGCCCGGTAGTAGATGTCATTGCCCATCTGGAACACCTCAAGGTTCTGCTCCTGGTCGTTGCGCGCACAGTTCACGTACGACATCCACGTCTGCGTCGACTCTTCGGATGAGTCGATGAAATGCAGCAATCGACCCTCGTCATCGAACACCTGGTCGAGAAAAAACGACGATAGCGATGGATTTAATGTTTTTGTTTTAATTTTTAAAAATAAGTGGTTATTTTGAGGTATTATTGATATTATTTATCATCACCATAATCAGTATAATCGGCATCAGTATTGTCATCATCATCATTAGTATCACTATTGTCTTTTATCATCAACATCATCCTCATCTTCAACCTCCACCTCCGCCTCCTCCCGTCCCCTCCTCCTCCTCCTCCTCCTCCTCCTCCTCCTCCTCCTCCTCCTCCTCCTCCTCCTCCTCCTCCTCCCTCCTCCTCCTCCCCCTCCCCCTCCTCCTCCCCCTGCTCCTCTTCTCCTCCTTCTCATCATCATTACTATCGGTATCATCATTATCATCATCGTCATCATCATAATCATCACCATCATCACTATATGTCATCATCTTCGACGTCATTATCTGACTAATTATTTTTTATTCACAATTCATAAGCATGTGTTCTCAAACTACGATAAGTATTTTATCATTATAGTTAACTTTCTTTTAATTACATAAGAGAGGAAAACACACACACACATAAAGTCATATGAACCTACCTCCCACATGAACCTGTTGTCCCGGTCGGTCGGGGCATCCTCGGGTCGCACGATCCGCCCGAGTACGGGCCCATCTCCGTACCTTCCTTGATCCAATCCGTAGAAAACACCCCGAGGACTACGCCAGGAGGGAGGAGGGGCAGAGGGTCACCTGAGGTGGCATCGGTAGACCTGAATGATATACGAAAGAATAATTAAGGGTTGGGTTAATGGTGAGAAGGGAATATTTAAAGTTCTTAATCGATTCAAAACGGACAAGGATGTTATGCAGATCGTATCATTGACCATGTTGACCCAATCTGTGGAAAACACCCAAGGACTCCATGGACTACGCCAGACAGGGAGGAGGGGCAGAGGGTCACAATGTGGGGGGGGGGGGGGGGGGGGGGGGCATCGGTAGACCTGTATAATTATACGAGAAAGCGAGGCTGGGTTAATCAAGTGGCGTTGCTAGGAATGTTGCTATGAGGGGCACCTGGGGGGGGGGGGGGGGGGGGGGAGGGGGGGGCTTATAATATTTCCATTAGGGGCACATGTTTTCACCTGACAAGCAAATTACCTCGTTAGGTGACTGGAAATAATCATATTTACCTTAAAATAACATGATATTGGCGGCGAATGATTATTTTACCATACAAATGACATGATTTTAGCCGAAAATAATTATATTTACATCAAAAATATTGCATGATTTTGACTGGTTCCTATTCCAACATCTTCAACCAGAGAATCCTTGTACTTAACATTTCACACAAAGGTTTCACAAATGAGCTGCAGAACAATGCAGACGGATGCAGGTGTCCACTTAAATACTCATAGCATTCGACGTTGTTTTATGACTATATCTTATTTAATTAATACGAAACAAAGATGACTTGTGTGTATCACGGCTTTTAAGTTTCACTGGTAATTATAGTTTTCGGTTACACATGTAATATGACAAATCTATCGCCATTAGATTTTCAGTTGCACATTTAAAAAACTTAAGT
>JBAMJV010009361.1:0-37500 GCA_037951105.1 Echinarachnius parma
CATTTAGAACACATCATCTGACTTCGATTGTATCTCTTTTTTTGCAATGGGGCCCTGGTAAGGGGATAGGAAATGTATTCATTCTTATTTTCTTAATTAATGTAATTAATTGGGTTCTAAGGTAGACATGATTTTAGATCAGTCAGGAAATACTGGTACAAAGTAGTAGACTAGCACATTACAAGATGGTAGATCTAGATAAAACAGACAATATTAATTCTTGTTTCAAAAATCATTTCTGTACAAATATCAAAGAGATTGTTTATATATGATTTCTTCATAATGAACGTAATGTTATTTTCTTCCTAATCCAAGCTTAAATGGTCCATGAACCCTAATGATCCAGGATAAGAAAGTTCTAGTATTAATAATACATCTAGAGTTATTAACACTTTACTGCGTTTAGGAAAACAAGAATCTGGGAATCCAGAACATTTTAATTTCTGCTGAAATGGAGAAATTTGTTAGCTAAACCATAGTCTCTGTTTAATTGGGTAAAACTTTGCAAGGGCTTTAATCTAGGTGTACCCAAATAAGTGGTCAAAATTTCCTTGAGAAACAAAGGAAATACTCGGTGAAATCATACCGCTTTATCCCATCAAGGACAAAGCTATTTCAAGGCAAAATTGATCATTATTTTCCTCAACATATTGGCAACTCCTAAATTTTTTCTCTACCTTTTAATGACATTAAAAAAGGTGGAATATATATTAAGTTATGAACAATTAAGTCAAATATGCAGGAACTTTGCCGCAAAGTTGCCAATTTGAATGACAAAATCTGTTTTGAAAATATGACAATGTGTTGCCAATTTATTGATTTTCCTAAATGATAGCGATCTAAGCAATAATGAAATTAATTTGAAAATAATGAAAGCAGGGCCAAAAAAATAGAGAAATTGATGCTCTTTCTCTTGCACACTTCATATATCTAGGTATCTTCTTGCTGAAGTGTTGGAATACCAAACCACAAATATGTGGGCCATTGTCCTTGATGGGTTCTCAGGTGTTTCCCTGGTACCCCATTAAGCAGAGACCTCTGTACTACCTAGATGATTATAACCCTCATAGGACAACTCAATTAACCTCAACACTCATATCAGGCGCTAAAAATCGCAAACATTATTATTCAAGGTTCACGGTTCAATTGTATTTCATTTTCAACAAGAAAAAATACATATGAATAAGTCACAACAACATTTGATAAAATATACAAATTGAAATTATAAACAAGTGCATGTTATTTTACATTGCCAATCAAAGTTAACGTTTATATATATATATTAATTAATTAAGTTACAATGAAATGTTGGTCCAACTACTTTAACTACTTAGCTACACCACGTGGACCTGACTTAGGCTCCCAGAGATCGAAGACCAAAGGTAAACAAAGGAACACCATGTGTTTTGCAGTTTGTCTTGGGCAAGAGGAATTTTTGATTGTCACCTCAACTTTGTCTATTTGAAGCCCTGGAAAAACATTTTTATCTGTTTTGTTTTAATTAAGAGGGGTTTGAAATACATTCAAATTTACAGCCCTGGGGGTGTTTCACAAAGATCCTAAGTTGGATCTAACTATTATGGAAAGCCTTTTGTAGCCTTGGAATACAATATATTCAAAGGCAGAAAAAGCAAGAATTTTACACTTTTCATAAATGTTGCATCAAGAACATGAAATCTCCTTGATAATAAAAAATATTAATGATTTGAATCAACATTTTATGCCTTTGAAAAAGGATTTTTACAACAATTTTTCAAGGAAACTAATGGCTTTCCATATTTTGTATGTCCACTTAAGAGGTAAGTTCAACTTGGGATCTTTGTGAAACACCCCCCTGGACTTTGTTAATGTATTATATGTATTGCCCTGAGTTCCCATGTATTTTTGTGCCTGTCTGCTTGGAGTAATGATTTGGAGTTTGGAATTCAAACTGGAAGTGATGACTCCACAAGGGGATAAAAAAAGGCAGTTACTTTTCAAGCTAGTCTGCATTGAAAAGCACCATAAAACCTTTGAGGTGAAATGGGAGTTACACCCAGGCTCTTTCTGAATTTGCCCGTGCCCCTGTTGTGACCCCCCCCCCCCCCCCCCCCCATATGAAGGTGCCATAATTAAGCCATACATACACGATCGGGGGTATAGCCTTCCCAAGAATCTGTACTGGACAAGATAACTTAAGAGCGAGCGTGGAGCACATGCGTATTGCTTGAGTCATCATGTCCAAGTTTACAGACATGATGTGGACGTGTGATTGAAAAACCCCTTTTGTAAACTCCCTTTTCCTGCAATGTGACATCAAATCAAAGTCCACTATAATATTGAGGTGACCATTTAAAAGTCTGAAGTGTGCTGTGTTATTTTACTCTTGCATAGAGCTACATGTACATTGTATTCAACTAGATTACAGTTTTCTGCTTTCTCTATTTAATAGTTTGTTTTCAAATCTAGTTTAACTATATTAGTAACTTTCATCTTTTGTTTGTCTGCTAATCCTTATTTACTTAAATTGCAGTATTATATTGACTCTTTCAAATAGTGTGATAATATACTTATATATCCTGTATAAATATAAACTGTATCATTTACATATTACATACAGTCAAACATGTCTTAATAGACACCTGTCTAGCACAGCAAACCTGCCTATAGTATAGTGACTAGACACCAAGTGTGATCCTCTACATAATAAAAATGTTATGGAACCTGTCTAGATGATAGAGGTCACCTGTTTACAGTGGCCTCTTTGTTTGTTTCCTTGAGGTGGTAATTATTAGTCCAGTCAAAATATGACAAAAAGGGGGTCAACCCACCACTAATTGCAACATAAACGATTCCACTTGTATGGTGACAAGAAAACTGCCTCAAAATTGGGTTTTACTGTATCTAAGGTAGATTTTCATGAAGATTACTAATACAAACATATTTTCCTCTTGGGAAAACCCGGTAAAATAAACAAATCAACTTGTAAATTCACTTTCGGAACCCCCGTAAAAAAACTGAGTCCCGGGCGAACAAAAAAATGACGTCATCTTTGTGACGTCACCTGCAGGCAATCGCAGTTTAGCTCGGTCATAGACGTACACGCTGAGTGCAATACTCACGTTGACACAGAGATATTATTTCCATTTGTTTAAATATTTGCAAACATTTGTTCAGGTTTATATCATGGACGATATACACTCAGATGTGTAGCTGCATCCTGCTACAATTCATTTCTTAGCAATTCTTAAGCATTTTCAGTAAAACCTCAATTTACAAGCAAAAACGAGTTTGTTTTACAAGCAAGTCATAGGCTCTGCATGTAAACAATGCACATTCCTCCGCGTTGCGGTCTGCATGTGATGTCATGAATCGGGTGACACGTGCGCACATTCCCGCTCTGCTATAAATGACTTTTTTTAGGAGCATGGAACGCCGATGCGTAATAAAGCAAAAAAGTTGCATGAAATTTACCTTTTTTTCCCAACTTAAGGATTTCTTTGAAAAAAGAGTGTGGTATAACAATAAATGGCCGCCATGTATCCTATTCAGGTTTGACTGTACTCTACTGTTTGTATATATATTTTAGCAACCAAGACGTATACCTGCTTAGAAATTTCCCTGCTCAGAAAGAAATTTTTGTTAATTTGTTTCTGTATGGTGTACATGTACCTCATAGATGGGTTCAATGGGAATAGTACTTTTTTTTTCTTCTTTAAAAAAAAAAAAAGCCTATATTATTGCCATTTAAACCGCAATCAAAAATTGAGCTGCGTTACCTGCATTCTTTATATACATGAAGTATACTTCAAATTTCCCTCCCTAGATGGAGAGTTTTTTTTGCGTGTGTGTGTGGGGGGGGGGGGGGGGGGGGCATAGCAAAATTAAGAAAATAATTGCTATAATGTTTTGAAATATATAAAAACTATATTTAGGTCAAACAGTATATTTTGATGTGTACAATGATACAGATTATAAACAGAAGTCAGCATGCATTTGCATGTCAGGAAAACTTTGATATAAATGTAGTCATTAATCATTTTAGCTTGATCATGATCCATTTTTTCCTGTGTGGTTATATACAAATTACTAGCCTTTTCTATCATATGATATAATCAATATTCATTGGTCAATATGTAAAGTTTAACAATTAATTACAATGTATGCATGTTTGTAAACATTAGATTGGCCTTAGTTATCATACCAATATTTGGAACTTGTAATTGTCTAGATGCATGTGCTTGTAGACAATGTTTCATTACCTTTTATATATAAAATACTTCATATATTTTTTGCATTTTATATACAAATGTATAATGTGTTCCTATCAACATATTCACTTCTATCATAAGAAGTTGATATCATAAATATTATTTATTAATTCATGAACCTTTCAAGTATTTGTATCTCTATGTTTTTTTACATTTAGCCACTATTTAAAAATGGAATCTTAAAGGGGACCACCAGGCAAAGAACAACACATACTTATATATGTTTTGGTACCGGTGTGTGATATTAAATACATGTACATGTAGATGCCCAACACTTTGCAAAGGGTTGTGTTATTCATAAACAATACAATTAATTATCACCACTTACAGAACTAATATGGCCTCATGGTTCAGTATAATTATGCCAAACGTGCCAAGTCTATTCATGCGTATGTTAGGAGACAATAGAATCACGGACGATGCGTTCGTCCTACACAAAAGGTAGTCTTCGTCTGCAGACCCATGAACACATGCTTTAGTATGGTGATGCATTTTCCAATTATACTATTTTTCTGGAAACATATTTTCTGAACTTTTGGGTGGAATGGACAACTGAAACTGGTCTTACATTAAAATAAGAATATTATTTTTGAGTGGTGGTACCCTTTAAATTTTAAAAATTTACTTTGAACTGATGGGAAGTTTATGCCTTCGGCTCATTAAATTGTATTCATCTACCAGCTCTACAAGCCATCCGGAGGTCTCAGGTTCGATTCCCGACGAAGGCTATTTTTCTTTGCTCATTTTGAATCATTTAAAATATTTGTAGTCCGTTTCCTTATACATGTATATATGTTTGAATTTAATTAATAAAAAGCTGCATTACTTCGTGTAATCCTGCGCAGTTACTCTAGAAATGCTGATTTAATTATCCTTTGGTTAGTGCCCGGATTATATAGCTTCTGACTAATCGAACATTGAAAAGGGTTTCATGGGAACGTCCCCCATTCAAGGGTCTTTTGGCTCGATGGTAGAGCACCGGTCTAGCACTCCGGAGGTCTGCGGTTCGATTCCCGGCGAAGCCTTTTTTCTTTGCTCATTTTCAATCATCAAGATAATACATAAATTATGTATTTCAGCTATGTTTTAAAACCCAAATATAATTACACTATGTAGATCTGATGTTTAAGCAGTTCAAATATGATTAAATTACCTAATCTTGAACAACCAAAGACTATGTCTTTATAATATATTGTGTAGATCTCTTGCATGCAATAGTGCAATCAACTGTATCTGCAAGAATCTTCAGGAATTGAAGGAGGCAGATTAACCCGAAGAAGAAGAAGAAGAAGAAGAAGAAGAAGAAGAATCTATTCTTACAGGCAAAAGTTAATATATTTTTTTTAGTTCCACCACGATGTAAATCCATGGGCTTTGATAACTTGTATTGTACCTGTATGAATAGCGCCATCTTGTGTGCTTTTTACTTGTATTCAAAATCGATAGGATGTAACTGAAGTGATAAAATCTGACATCATTTTTCACTATTTTCTATGAAAATGCCACACACTATTCTAAAGATCTTACAATGATATTGGTCCAGTACAATGATTGAAGTCTCAAATAAACACTTTCGGAAAAATCTTACATTTAGTTACTGGATCACTTCATTCAATGAACTCATATAGAACTATCAACTTGTTCATTATTCATCATTTATAATACCCCGTTTTGTTTTTTGTTTCTTTTTGTGTACCAATGTGAATAGCGCCGGCAGGTGTGTATGGGGTGGACAGGGGCTATGAGCGGCCGTGGATAGCCAACATGAAGAAGATCAAATTCGAACAGCAACAAAGAGGTGCGTCCGACTCTGAGAAATCCAAAGTTCAAATTCAAGTTTATTTATTACAATTCAAATCCATTATATTTATCAACACATACATAAAACAGTATGAAATTCAGATTATAATCAATAAAGAGAAACAAATTGTACGAATATGCCAGCATTGTATAAAACAGTTAATTAATGGGAATTAATTGGGAAAACAGCAAATAAAAGTTCAAATTTTAAGTTTATTTATTACGATTCAAATCCATTATATTCAGAAAACACCATGAAATTTAGATTATAATAATAATATTTTTAAAATGTACTTAAATACTTTGTACGAATATGCAAGCATTGAAAAAAAATGTTAATTATTGCGGATGTAATGGGAAAACTGCAAATTACACTTCATGGTTCATTTCATCATTCTTATTCTTTAATCATTCATTTCATAGTCAGATTTCAATCAACCATGTCAGGTACATTATGCCGAGTCAGATTATAATTCCTTTCAGTTGTTAATTTCTTAGTTGCACTTCGATTAATTTTGTCGGGTACATTATACCAAGTCAGATTTTTCGTTAACTTTTAGAGTTTTGAGAATGATGAAAACTTCATGAATATAAAAAAAATGTGTACAATGCATTTTTGTTATTTCCATTTGTTTTTGTTTTGAAAGTGTATCTACTTAAAATTATTTTATTAAGAATTTTCTTTAGAGAGACTCAGTGGTGTATACTTCGTGATTTATTTTTCATTTTAGTTTTAAAGTTACCTGGGCTTGTCTTACGTATTTTTTCTCATAGGCATGTTAACATTATACATGCACGCAGCGCAATACGTAAATTGCCATGCTGTATGTTGTCATGAGTGTATGATTTGGTCCCTTATTCATAATTTAATATTAGTGGAATGTACAACATGTATGCGCATTTTAATTGAATGAACTTGTATACAAATATATGCATAGCATGTTTATTTTATAGAAAATACTAAATTAATCATTGACTTTCCGTGTACATTTAATAAAAATTAAATATAAAATATCATATTGAATAAACGTATAATTATATTTAGCATGTACAAGCTCGATGGACATTCGGAATACCGTACATTCCTTGCATTTCTTTTCATAACTACATGTATATAGTGGCATGATGTTTTTGCCCTTTTACTAAACATGTTCTGATGTTTTGTTTACATTTATTTATTTGATACATTTGAATCATTCCATAGACGTTTAAATTAACATGAATTACGTTTCCCCATTTTTTCCCATTTTCCTCTGTACACTGTGTGCTGTGACCACTGACCAATATATCAATGTTAACACGGTTGTTTCAATGTTTATTATACTTTAATTTATTTTTTTGTATTTTCTCTTGTTACCTTTGTGAATTTTTCCTACACTTTATTTTTATGATTTAATTATATTTTACTTTGATTCATTTTAATCTTTTGGATTATATATCCTTTTGGGGTTTTCTTTGCTGTGTGTGTTTTGTTTTAATTTACAGGAAAATACAGTTGACTGGTGTACACATTAAAAAATGGGATGGGATAGGGTTTAATGATATAAGAAGATTTCTAGATTGTGGGATATCTTGTATGACATGTGACTATCATGTGACTATCATTTGACTATCATGTGACTATCATGTGACTATCATGTGACTATCACTAAACAGGTTAACAGAAAATAATTAGTTCCATAGGATTCTGTCCTTATTGCCGCTATAAATGGGTTGTAAATAACACTTCACTTAGCCCCTGCAGGAATGGTTAGGGTTAGGGTTAGGGTTACATAACGTAACAAAAAACGTAATCGATGTGCAAAGGTCTATTATTTCAAAATAATATACTTTCAAACCTTAAATAAAAAATAGATGGAAAATGCAACTCTTCAGGTTTAATTTGATACCTGAGATTATCTCAGTTTGTTATGTAACTTGTGTTTGGGTACGTCTGGGGTGGGTTTTCTGTACTGGTCCACGTAGTTCCTGTGTAGGCTGTTATTGCTCTGCTGTTTGTGTGACGTGCACCAAAACGCACCATTACAAGTAAATACATGCAAAATCTTCCCCGTGGGAGGGGGGGGGGGGGGGGGGTTGGGAGGGGATATTCCCCCCCCCCCCCCCCTCTGGCTCTGCCCCGGCCCTCGGTCGCTTCGCTTTTTATGCGGATGTACAATAATGTGAACAAACATTTAATACATTATCCATAACGGGTTAAAGCTGCATGTTTCACCATGATGACGTTTAGAAAAGGTGAGGGTGGGTGAAGATTTAGAAATTGGGTTACGGTTAGGAGGGAGGGATGGGTGAACATTTAGGAATAAGGTTAGGGTTAGGAGATGGCTAAGGGTCAGGGGTAGGAGTTCGCTAAGGGTTATATGGTTAAAATCTCTAATTAGGGTTTAGTATTAGGGGTTGCTAATGGTTAGGATATATTTAGGGTAGGAGTTTGCTTAAAAGGGTTAGGATTTAGCATTAGAGTTTGCGAACAGTACTGTTAGGGTAAGGATTATGGTTTAGTGTTAGGGGTTGCTAAGGATTAGAATAAGGGTTCAGGGTAGGAGTTTGCGAAAGGTTAGGATAAGGGTTTAGCGTTCGGGGTTGCGAAGGTTTAGGGTTAGGATAAGGGTTTAGTGTTAGGGGTTCTAAGGGTTAGGATTAAGAGTGTGGTGTGTGTAGGAGTTTGCCAAGGGTTTAATGTTAGGAGTTTGTCAATGGTTAGGGTTTAGATTTTCACTTAGGGTTAGAAATCTCTTTTGGTGTATAACAAATTGATAGTATTATTAATTATATAAACTGCACAGTCAACTGTATTTTCACATTATTAGAGTCTGAAATCTTCTTTCATGCTATCCTGTCCACGGTCGTTCTGTTGTAGCTTTATAGTTTTGATTTGTCGTGCCGTGTTGAGACTAGTTACTAGTATGTACAGTTATTTAAGTATTGTGTCTACCTCGAAGTCTTATAACACAGTTGAACCTCGTTATAAAGAGCTCTAAAAAACCCTCTTATAACAAGGTAATTTTGCCAGTCCCAGCCCTAAATCATAAACCCTAAATTATACCTAATATATCAAGGTAATTGTCATGGTCCAAAGGGCCTCAATATAAAGAGGTTTCCCTGTATTTATAAATGGTTTATTATTATTATATTATTATTATTATTATTACTACTACTATATTAAAAATATTATTATTATTATTTTTTGCTTGTGTTTTTTAGTGTGTGTCAGAAGTTTATAATATAACTTGAATCAATAATGATGCTGAGTGAATTTGTAAAGTCCTGTGTGCACATTTTCCTTGAAATAGTGTTTGATGTTCAATATGCTGTCTCACTGTCTGCATGGTTTTCCATAATCATTGACTATTCAGAATTCATGTAGAGTACGTGTGGCATTTGTTGTTGTCATAACATGCGCCTGTTTTCTGTTGCACTTGCATGGATACTAGTTGTAATCATTTCCTGTTTGTTTTAATACTTGTTATAATTGCTATTTTTATTTCATTACAAATTTGTTCTCTAGTTGCGCTAGGTATTTGTACTATGATGTTACAGGTCCTATTACCATCAGTAGTACATTATGACGGTTCTGCTCCGTTTATTAGCATACCATAAACCTGTTCACTAACATTAACCCGTTTGCTTCGAGATTCTGAAACCCCCATAGACTTTGTACATAGACCACCAGGTTCCCGTAGTTAAGGGGTTATCACGTTCCTTACTATAGATTCTGAAACCCCCATAGACTTTGTACATAGACCACCAGGTTCCCGTAGTTAAGGGGTTGATTTATTCAATGATCATCAGACAGGTTCTGTTGTGAAAAATTAGATTACTAGAAAAAAGTTTAGTTTCAATTCAGTATATAACCTTGGCCTTGCTGCTTTATTGTACTAATATGATGTTGTCATTATTATTCCACCCTTATTAAAAGGGATCTAGTAATTTCGTTGACACACATGTGCAAAAAGTGATGAATGGTTGATAACATGTGTATTATTGTGATCTGATATGTCCACTGAGTAACATGTAAATAATAAGTGAAAATGCAAAGTGATATTCGCTAACTCATTGCACTGACTTATCGTAAATGTCTTTTTAACAAATGGGAAATTTGGAAAACTGAAACCGGTTCCATGCTTCTATTGGTATTTACAACAACAAGGTATGAGAGAACCACTAGAGTTATAACAACAAGGTATGAGAGAACCACTAGAGTTATAAACAACAAGGTATGAGAGAACCACTAGAGTTATAAACAACAAGGTATGAGAGAACCACTAGAGTTATAAACAACAAGGTATGAGAGAACCACTAGAGTTATAAACAACAAGGTATGAGAGAACCACTAGAGTTATAACAACAAGGTATGAGAGAACCACTAGAGTTATAACAACAAGGTATGAGAGAACCACTAGAGTTATAACAACAAGGTATGAGAGAACCACTAGAGTTATAACAACAAGGTATGAGAGAACCACTAGAGTTATAAACAACAAGGTATGAGAGAACCACTAGGGTTATAACAACAAGGTATGAGAGAACCACTAGAGTTATAAACAACAAGGTATGAGAGAACCACTAGAGTTATAAACAACAAGGTATGAGAGAACCACTAGAGTTATAAACAACAAGGTATGAGAGAACCACTAGAGTTATAACAACAAGGTATGAGAGAACCACTAGAGTTATAACAACAAGGTATGAGAGAACCACTAGAGTTATAACAACAAGGTATGAGAGAACCACTAGAGTTATAACAACAAGGTATGAGAGAACCACTAGAGTTATAACAACAAGGTATGAGAGAACCACTAGAGTTATAAACAACAAGGTATGAGAGAACCACTAGGGTTATAAACAACAAGGTATGAGAGAACCACTAGGGTTATAACAACAAGGTATGAGAGAACCACTAGAGTTATAACAACAAGGTATGAGAGAACCACTAGGGTTATAACAACAAGGTATGAGAGAACCACTAGGGTTATAACAACAAGGTATGAGAGAACCACTAGAGTTATAACAACAAGGTATGAGAGAACCACTAGGGTTATAACAACAAGGTATGAGAGAACCACTAGAGTTATAACAACAAGGTATGAGAGAACCACTAGGGTTATAACAACAAGGTATGAGAGAACCACTAGAGTTATAACAACAAGGTATGAGAGAACCACTAGGGTTATAACAACAAGGTATGAGAGAACCACTAGGGTTATAAACAACAAGGTATGAGAGAACCACTAGGGTTATAACAACAAGGTATGAGAGAACCACTAGGGTTATAACAACAAGGTATGAGAGAACCACTAGAGTTATAACAACAAGGTATGAGAGAACCACTAGAGTTATAACAACAAGGTATGAGAGAACCACTAGAGTTATAACAACAAGGTATGAGAGAACCACTAGAGTTATAAACAACAAGGTATGAGAGAACCACTAGGGTTATAAACAACAAGGTATGAGAGAACCACTAGGGTTATAACAACAAGGTATGAGAGAACCACTAGAGTTATAACAACAAGGTATGAGAGAACCACTAGGGTTATAACAACAAGGTATGAGAGAACCACTAGGGTTATAACAACAAGGTATGAGAGAACCACTAGAGTTATAACAACAAGGTATGAGAGAACCACTAGAGTTATAACAACAAGGTATGAGAGAACCACTAGAGTTATAAACAACAAGGTATGAGAGAACCACTAGGGTTATAAACAACAAGGTATGAGAGAACCACTAGGGTTATAACAACAAGGTATGAGAGAACCACTAGAGTTATAACAACAAGGTATGAGAGAACCACTAGGGTTATAACAACAAGGTATGAGAGAACCACTAGAGTTATAACAACAAGGTATGAGAGAACCACTAGGGTTATAACAACAAGGTATGAGAGAACCACTAGAGTTATAACAACAAGGTATGAGAGAACCACTAGGGTTATAACAACAAGGTATGAGAGAACCACTAGGGTTATAACAACAAGGTATGAGAGAACCACTAGAGTTATAACAACAAGGTATGAGAGAACCACTAGGGTTATAACAACAAGGTATGAGAGAACCACTAGGGTTATAAACAACAAGGTATGAGAGAACCACTAGAGTTATAACAACAAGGTATGAGAGAACCACTAGAGTTATAACAACAAGGTATGAGAGAACCACTAGGGTTATAACAACAAGGTATGAGAGAACCACTAGGGTTATAACAACAAGGTATGAGAGAACCACTAGAGTTATAAACAACAAGGTATGAGAGAACCACTAGAGTTATAAACAACAAGGTATGAGAGAACCACTAGAGTTATAAACAACAAGGTATGAGAGAACCACTAGGGTTATAACAACAAGGTATGAGAGAACCACTAGGGTTATAAACAACAAGGTATGAGAGAACCACTAGGGTTATAAACAACAAGGTATGAGAGAACCACTAGGGTTATAACAACAAGGTATGAGAGAACCACTAGGGTTATAAACAACAAGGTATGAGAGAACCACTAGAGTTATAAACAACAAGGTATGAGAGAACCACTAGGGTTATAACAACAAGGTATGAGAGAACCACTAGGATTATAACAACAAGGTATGAGAGAACCACTAGGGTTATAAACAACAAGGTATGAGAGAACCACTAGGGTTATAAACAACAAGGTATGAGAGAACCACTAGGGTTATAACAACAAGGTATGAGAGAACCACTAGGGTTATAAACAACAAGGTATGAGAGAACCACTAGAGTTACAACAACAAGGTATGAGAGAACCACTAGGGTTATAAACAACAAGGTATGAGAGAACCACTAGAGTTATAAACAACAAGGTATGAGAGAACCACTAGGGTTATAACAACAAGGTATGAGAGAACCACTAGGGTTATAAACAACAAGGTATGAGAGAACCACTAGGGTTATAAACAACAAGGTATGAGAGAACCACTAGGGTTATAACAACAAGGTATGAGAGAACCACTAGGGTTATAACAACAAGGTATGAGAGAACCACTAGGGTTATAAACAACAAGGTATGAGAGAACCACTAGAGTTACAACAACAAGGTATGAGAGAACCACTAGGGTTATAAACAACAAGGTATGAGAGAACCACTAGAGTTATAAACAACAAGGTATGAGAGAACCACTAGGGTTATAACAACAAGGTATGAGAGAACCACTAGAGTTATAAACAACAAGGTATGAGAGAACCACTAGAGTTACAACAACAAGGTATGAGAGAACCACTAGGGTTACAACAACAAGGTATGAGAGAACCACTAGAGTTACAACAACAAGGTATGAGAGAACCACTAGAGTTATAAACAACAAGGTATGAGAGAACCACTAGGGTTATAACAACAAGGTATGAGAGAACCACTAGGGTTATAACAACAAGGTATGAGAGAACCACTAGAGTTACAACAACAAGGTATGAGAGAACCACTAGAGTTATAAACAACAAGGTATGAGAGAACCACTAGGGTTATAACAACAAGGTATGAGAGAACCACTAGGGTTATAAACAACAAGGTATGAGAGAACCACTAGGGTTATAAACAACAAGGTATGAGAGAACCACTAGGGTTATAACAACAAGGTATGAGAGAACCACTAGGGTTATAACAACAAGGTATGAGAGAACCACTAGGGTTATAAACAACAAGGTATGAGAGAACCACTAGAGTTACAACAACAAGGTATGAGAGAACCACTAGGGTTATAAACAACAAGGTATGAGAGAACCACTAGAGTTATAAACAACAAGGTATGAGAGAACCACTAGGGTTATAACAACAAGGTATGAGAGAACCACTAGAGTTATAAACAACAAGGTATGAGAGAACCACTAGAGTTACAACAACAAGGTATGAGAGAACCACTAGGGTTACAACAACAAGGTATGAGAGAACCACT
Source organism: Echinarachnius parma (assembly GCA_037951105.1). NCBI lineage: Eukaryota > Metazoa > Echinodermata > Echinoidea > Clypeasteroida > Echinarachniidae > Echinarachnius > Echinarachnius parma. The sequence goes on from JBAMJV010009361.1 coordinate 13,955, forward strand.
AGGGTTATAAACAACAAGGTATGAGAGAACCACTAGGGTTATAACAACAAGGTATGAGAGAACCACTAGGGTTATAACAACAAGGTATGAGAGAACCACTAGAGTTATAAACAACAAGGTATGAGAGAACCACTAGGGTTATAACAACAAGGTATGAGAGAACCACTAGAGTTATAAACAACAAGGTATGAGAGAACCACTAGGGTTATAAACAACAAGGTATGAGATAACCACTAGGGTTATAACAACAAGGTATGAGAGAACCACTAGAGTTATAAACAACAAGGTATGAGAGAACCACTAGAGTTACAACAACAAGGTATGAGAGAACCACTAGGGTTACAACAACAAGGTATGAGAGAACCACTAGAGTTATAAACAACAAGGTATGAGAGAACCACTAGGGTTACAACAACAAGGTATGAGAGAACCACTAGGGTTATAAACAACAAGGTATGAGAGAACCACTAGAGTTATAAACAACAAGGTATGAGAGAACCACTAGGGTTATAACAACAAGGTATGAGAGAACCACTAGGTTATAAACAACAAGGTATGAGAGAACCACTAGGGTTATAAACAACAAGGTATGAGAGAACCACTAGGGTTATAAACAACAAGGTATGAGAGAACCACTAGGGTTATAAACAACAAGGTATGAGAGAACCACTAGGGTTATAAACAACAAGGTATGAGAGAACCACTAGGGTTATAAACAACAAGGTATGAGAGAACCACTAGAGTTATAAACAACAAGGTATGAGAGAACCACTAGGGTTATAACAACAAGGTATGAGAGAACCACTAGGGTTACAACAACAAGGTATGAGAGAACCACTAGGGTTACAACAACAAGGTATGAGAGAACCACTAGGGTTATAACAACAAGGTATGAGAGAACCACTAGGGTTACAACAACAAGGTATGAGAGAACCACTAGAGTTACAACAACAAGGTATGAGAGAACCACTAGGGTTATAAACAACAAGGTATGAGAGAACCACTAGAGTTATAAACAACAAGGTATGAGAGAACCACTAGGGTTATAACAACAAGGTATGAGAGAACCACTAGGGTTATAAACAACAAGGTATGAGAGAACCACTAGGGTTATAAACAACAAGGTATGAGAGAACCACTAGGGTTATAACAACAAGGTATGAGAGAACCACTAGGGTTATAACAACAAGGTATGAGAGAACCACTAGGGTTATAACAACAAGGTATGAGAGAACCACTAGGGTTATAACAACAAGGTATGAGAGAACCACTAGGGTTATAACAACAAGGTATGAGAGAACCACTAGGGTTATAACAACAAGGTATGAGAGAACCACTAGAGTTATAAACAACAAGGTATGAGAGAACCACTAGGGTTACAACAACAAGGTATGAGAGAACCACTAGAGTTATAACAACAAGGTATGAGAGAACCACTAGAGTTATAAACAACAAGGTATGAGAGAACCACTAGGGTTATAAACAACAAGGTATGAGAGAACCACTAGGGTTACAACAACAAGGTATGAGAGAACCACTAGGGTTATAACTAAGTTTTGTGTATTTTAACAATGCTACTAGATCCCTTTAATTGTAGAACTTGTAATTATTATTCAACCCTTTAGTACAAACTTTTCAACATAATGCTGGTATGCATTCTCATAGTGCAGTTAAATTCAGTCTCATATTAAATAGGAATTATTTCCAAAGGGTAAGTTATCTAGGATAAAATGGGATTCTTTCATTTTTGATAGTGAATGGGTACCTACATGTAGCAGGAATTTATTCCTTGAAATGCTTGATGGGCCTGAGGCAGCTCAGCTATTTAAAAGCCAGGATAATAATACACATGTTTGTAATGTGCAGTAGAGAATAGCTGCGCAATATAAGTGAACATTATTATTATGATATACTTTTGATGAATTGTAACATTTGTACAAATTCCTATGAACCTATCTAAAGTTAATTACAGTCTAAGACAGCTTATATGTACTGTATGCATCATGGGCATACATTGCATGGTCACATTTTCCCAGTGGGGCTGAAATATTTGCCCGAATGACAAATTAACGCAACTATAAAAAGGATCACAGAAAAATGTCAGGGTTTAGCCCAAATATAATCCTAGGATTCTTGTCTAAAGCTTGGTAATTCAACACTTAAGTCTGTGGGGGGGGGGGGGGGGGGGGGGCTACAACACCCCTATGGCCTACTACAGCTCATGAAATCCCCTTTGCAAATAACTTTGTTTGTTCCAGCTGCTCAAACTTGTACATGATTATAGTTGGAGAGTAGAAGTACCAGTAATTATTGGTTTATTATTTGTTCTGTTTGAGGAAGTAACAATAGCATCCCCTGCTGCATAACAGATGATTGGCCATGGGGGGGGGGGGAGGGGGGTACACCCCCCTGACGCTCCTTATATAAATTATTCTTTTCAGCTTGTACAGCGCCATAGACTTGTAGCTGTAGCAGTAGTACCAGTAGTTATTTGAGTAATATTTGTTGTACATGTATTTGAGGAAGTAGCGATAGCAACCCTCGCTGCGTTACAGATGAATGGCCGTGAGCAATGCGGACCCGGGATTGTTTTTCCTGCATCGCTAGGCAACCAAACACATGGCTACAAACAATACAAAAACATTTATTGTAGTCATCCTAAGTTTGCTTTCTGTATCTAATAATAAACAGGTGATCAAATGTATTGGGGGATGGGTGCTAGGGGGCTGTAGGCTCCCCCCCCCCCCCCCCCCCCCCCCCCATTTCTCCTTAAAGAGTTTGAACGTATCTAAGCAAAATCACTTAATATTGGGCAGAAACAGTCATGATTTGGAGAAATTAGCTCAGTTTTGTCCTGGGCAAGAAGTATGTAAGTGCAATATTAGGTAAAGGACCTCTACTCCTCCCCCACCCCCCAAAAAAAATAATATTTGTTTTTGTATACATGCCCACATAATGCAATAATGCAATATGGTATTGTAGGATTTTACAGGCAAGCTTAGCAACTGAATTAATCAATCGCCTAGCTACAAATAATAATTCAACAGGCTGTTTATGTTTAACTTTGCCTTTTTTTCTTTCTTTTTTAATAGTATCCCTCGTTCCATCCAACATACAATGTAATGTAATCATGTGATGAAATGAGCTAATAAGCTGCATTATATACAAAACTAGGTCACACTTTAAATACACAGCTTTTGAGGCCAAGTCAAAGTACTTTGTGTGCTAGGGCAAATACTCAATCTAAGCCTTAATAGGTAGTCATGTATTGTTGTGAAATTATTCAATGTTGATGAATTAATATATCAAAATGGGAAAGTTGACTGCGATGAGAATTGAACCAACGACCTTGCGTTTATGTGTCACTGAAAGATAAGCTTGCCGCATGGTTTTGATATAAATTGGATTTAGAAATGAACACTGAAGTTGTAGATACATTTGTCATTTTGATTTATGCTGCTTTTGGCCATGGTAAGTAAAAGAATGCAATATTTTGATTTGTTTGTGTATGTGTTTACTTTAGGTATGTGAGTGTATTATGAACTTTATAAGCAATTATTTTTGTTTTGTTTTTAGAAAGAATGGCAGTTTTACAAAGTTATAGAATATATAGATTGTGTGTTGCGTTTCTTCATTCATTACATAAATGTGACAAAATGAATCCTAGATTGGCAGTAAGGATATTGCATGTTTGAACAATCTTTTTGCACCCATCATACATACTGTATATACACACAACTATTGTGTTCTTATTTCACTTCCCCCTTTTTTATGTCTTACTACGTGTACATGTATGTAAATGTGTTGTATAATGTGAAAATACATGAATATGTTATGTTGCATGCCATGTTATTTATGTTTCTCTCTCTCTATAATTAATGTTTAAGGATTCACTAATCATACTGAATATTTATAACACTTCAAATGAAATGTGATGGTTGCACATAATTAAACAATCATATATAATACATTATGGGAACTTGAATTGTTTGAAAGCAGTATGATTGGAATGAGGTATATGGGCATCTGTACGAGTTCCTTTGACTAATTTGATTAATTTGACTATTTTCTACAAACATTTTGTCTCTTTTGGTCTTCTGCTCTTCTTTCATCCTCTCAATGACCGGTCCTTTGGTGAATCTTCTTATCCTGTTCATCCTTTGGTCTTCTACTCTTCTCTCATCCTCTCAATTACTGGTCCTTTGGTGAATCTTCTTATCCTTTTCATCCTTTCATTTTCTGCTCTTTTTTCCATTTGTTATTCATTTCTGTCTGCCTATCTTCTCATCTGTTGTAATGAATGTGTCTTCCCATCGCCTATTCTATCCACCTAATACTCTCTTGATTATTGGTATAACTCCATTCCTACTTCTTGTCCATTACCATCACTTCCTGACTGACGATGCAACTTTCTTCTACTCTTTATTATTTAAATTCATTGTCCTCCTTTCCCCTTTTCCATTCCTTACTTTTTTTCTTTTTTATTTCTTAAAAAAAAAACTGTTGTTTGTTCACTTCTTCCGTTCATCCTTCCTTCATTACTTTTGTCTTCTTCCTGGCTGATGATATTATATCTTTCAAATTCATTCCTATATTTTGTTCATCCTACCTTCTTTGGGCCTGTCATCTATCAAAATCCTTACTTTTCGTTCCTTTTTCTTCTTTCATTCATTCTTCCTGGCTGGTGGAGTAACTCTCTTTCCACCTTCCTTTCTTCTGTCCCATCTTCCATCGAAATCGCCTCACTAATTACCTTACCTAACTTCCTTCCTTCCCTCCATCCCTAATTCTATGTGGCTGGCGGTATAACTTGCAGCCCGTAAGTTGCGTAAAAGTTCCAGCACTGGGGGAGAGGCTGAGGGTTCCAGTACTAAGTCTAGTAAGTCTGGGACCCCTTCGAGCGAGGCCGATGTGGAACAGATCTTTGTCAGTACTGAGATCGACAAGCCTCCGCAGAGGCCCAGGACCCTCTTCAGTAGTCCAGGTACTACAAGAACCTAGATTTTAGTTCCCATCTCTACTTGGTTGGAATTTATTCCTTGAAATGCTTGAGCGTCCCATCTTGGCAGCTCGGCTATAAAAGCCAACTTAGTAATAATGCTCTGAGCACTTTGAGACTTTGTTAATAAAGCGCTATATGAAAAATCATCATTATTACAATTTTCGAAAAAGAACACCATGAAAAAAAGAATTGCTGTTCATAGTTAAGTTTCTGGCCTAATATCTTCTTTCTAAACTAAAACAGGTAACAAGTTCCTCGAAAATAGAAGTATGCAACCATTCTGTGACATACTAGAGTTGGTGGTAACCAAATGTTTGAAGTGACGTTTACACCTTGAGTGCCAGTGATACAATTGTTCCGCACAATGCACATAATTTCCTATATCCTGCCTATATCCCTGGAAAACTAGGAGTTAAATATCGGTCAGATTTTAAGCAGTGTTTTGCAAACTATTCACAATTATGTGTGAATTAGGGTTAGGAAACTGAGCAACAGATAATTTTTCTCTGTATAAAAAAGATCTTTTAATAGCATTTATCTCATTTCATTGCCGCTTTTCAAACATTTTACATTTCCACTCAAATACATCTTTGGTAAATAACTTACTTCCCATTATGTAAGATGGAAAACTTCATGTTTATTGTAAAGTTGTGGTTGATGTTTTTTCTAATAGAACTTACAAAATTGAACAAAACTTTAGTATTTCTTATCAATAGTCGTACAAGTACATACATGTCTAGATGTGTGTTCATGTTTAGTTCATTGTTTTAATACTTTATTACTTGTCAAAATGTATTCAGAAAATATGATGTAAATTCTGTCGTCAAAATTTGTATTGCTGTTTTGTCTAGCTGCTCCTGTTGAACATTTTCCTCCATGCACTGTTGTTTGTGAATTTGTTTATTGTTGGTATTGTTTGACTAGACATCACTGTCATTTATTTATTTATTGTCGATATTGCTCAACACAACTGCACTGTTACACTGGTGATCACCATTGACCGCATTGTTATATATATTCAAAATTGTGCTAGCGATATCATAAACGTTGTGCACTAGTGTCTCTGCTGGGCTTTGTGTGCATGCATTTTCGTAACTATTGCTTCGTTTGAGTGATGAAAAAGTTGACTTAGTTCTTTGAATACATGTACTGTAGTTTAGATTTGTTTTAAATGTGTCTTTGTGTTTTTTCTCTGCCATTGTAAACCCCCTACAGCTGCACAGGCCTGGGCTTCAGAGATGGTACGTAACTTTAAAATGTGTTTTACATGTTTGCGTAGCTAGATTGGGGGACAATGGGTGGCAATTACAGTTTTTATCTTGAAAAAGGAGGCAAACGCTAGTATTTTTGTTTTCTGCCACTGATATGTGCATAATTCTTGTCACTTCTAGTCGAATATTTTTTCTCTAGGGTATCACTAATAATGGAAATATTAAACCGAAAACTCAATGAAGATCCTATAATATGCATATTGTACCTCTTCTGAAAGCTGAGAACATACTGAGCATGAAAAAGTTAATTTTGAAGCCCTAACACCGCCCAGAAAACAATTAAAAGCAAATTGAAACTCTTATTCTGAACCCCGATTTTCGCCGTTTGACGGCGATTTGGTGCAGGGAAATTTGATGACGTCACAGGTAGAATAGGCCCAAACCATGCACGGCCGCTGATGGTAGAGCGGCACCCGTTGCCTCCCCCAACAATCCCCCAGTCCAGCGAGCGCGAGTAATGCTGCCCTGCTCAATCGATAGAACGCCGTCCTTGTCAATATCATTTTTCTTGTTAGATTTGACCTGAAATCTGCAAAATCGGAGAATGGTGGAAATGTCTGAAGGAAGTGAAGATTTCAGGCATGGTTTTGAGGTGGAAATCGCGAGTTCGCCAGTATCGACAAAGTTGAATTCGAGTCGCAAAGTCGGGAAAAGGTGCATGGCGTATGGGGGGCGTATGGTAGATCGACAAATCTATCACTTTCATGCCCTCTTTGACTTTGACATTATATTGTATTTTTCTCTGTCGGCATTCTAAGCCGACAGTGAAAAATAACTATAATAATGTCAAAGAGGCCATGAAAGTGATAGATTTGTCGATCTGGCGTATGACTGCGGCAATTGTATAGCGAATTGCACCATGTCCATGCACAGTTTGCCGGGGAAGATGCTGGGGGAAAGGGCGCATTGAAACCCGCACTCCGGTGTCGGCACGCTGGCCCGCTAGCTGGCCGTGCCTACGAAACACATATGTAACGTACCCAAAATCAACTAAATCTTCAAAAATTGCTCAAATAATGGTCATGATTTCAAAGTAGTTATCCTTTTTACCTGTTCTGTGTAACTACTTTGAAATCATGACCATAATTTGAGCAATGGTCGAAGATTTAGTTGATTTTGGGTACATTACATTTGTGTTTTGTATGGTACTCTTCACGAGTGCGTCACGGGCAGCTAGCGGCGTAGCGTGCCGACACCGGAGTGCGGGTACAATAGTGAACTAGCGCCAAAAATCTCCCAAATCCCGTCATTGTCGCTGTCTGATGAATCATTCCTGTCCTCTTCTTCATCTTCTTCGGAAAAATCCATTGCGAAACTCAGTTCGAGAGTATTTTCCTCCATTTTCCTCGAAATAAAACTCCAGCTCGATCGTACGTTATCAAAAAGTAATACACAACACCGTATAATGCACGCGCATCGCTTTGCTTGATCAGCTGATCGGCCGGGCCCGTTCTACCGATGACGTCACGATTTTCAGGCCGATCGTTGAGCGAATTTCAGTCTCGGAGACTGCTCACTTTTGCCCCATTTTCGAAGACTTTTTTAGTCAAATTTCAACATTTTTATCGCGGATTAAGTTAATATCCTTAGAAAAAATAACATTTCCTTCACAAACATACAGACTTGCCAACCGTTCCGTTTTTAACGGAATTGTCCCGTTTTTAAAGTTTTTATAGCCATAAAAAACGGAACGTTCCGATTTTTGAAAAAAAAAAAAAAAAAAAAAAAAAAATCGATTTTTTTTTTTTTTTTTTTTTTTTTTTTTTTTTTTTTTTTTCTCTTTTTTTTCTTTTTTTTTTCTTCTCGGATATACATGTACCATCCGATATCTGTCCGTTTTTTCAATTGTAATCAGCAAGGCAGTGCCATGTTAGTCTACAAACCGCTGTCAAGATGAAAGCCTTCAGATATCTCATCACAAATGATTCTTCTAAATTTGGCTCTTACCAGGTTTAATCTATTCATTAATCCTCTTACCATTTGTTTATTTGAACATTTTGTTACATGAAAAATACCTTTACTTTAGCAATAGATTGGCAGGGTTCAACGTGCCATTTTCTGACCGAATCTATAGAATGGGGAAGGAAAAAAAAGAAGAAAAAAATAGTTTTTTTGTTTTTTTGGTTAACCGAAACCGTGAAAATGAAAACGTTTTTGCCGATGCCGGTCGGTTAACCGTCGTGTAACCGTTTCACTACAGCCCTAGTATGCACCAGATTGCACAATTGTAAGTCCAAAAATGCAAAGCTCCCTACCGTGGGAGGGGGGACACCCTCCCCCCTCGGTCGCTCCGCTCCCTCGCAATCGGGTGTTCAGTTTTCTGACTTTCAAATGTTGGCAAGTATGAACATACCAAATTTTGCCAATTTGAAAGTCAACGAGGGTTCGGTTTAATGTTTCAAAAACCACTATTATTTATTTATTTATTTATTTATTTATTTTGGTATACATTTCAAACTGATCAGCAGCAGTGCTGAAAGGATCAGTGTACATTGAACATCAAAACATACATAGTATACAAAATATAATATAGCAATTGTTACATTCGCATTTAAATGAATTGGAACATTAATGTTAAGTACAAAATCATCCGTTTTGTCTGAACCTGTGCTTTAATGATCGATTGGGAGTTTGTCTAGATGTTTCTTTTATAGTGCATTTAAAAACTGGAGGAATTCTCAATGCGCTTTACATGATAAGAACTTATAATCTACATTTTACATTTGAACTTATGTCTACATACATGTACAACAAATAACATAATTATTCATGTGTTTCTTGGATCTCCCATCGGCATTGGACTTGAAATGTATCCCCTAGCATTCTAAGGATGTACAATTTCCTATCGTGTAATTATTTTTGTGTTGCTAATTTAAACAATGATACAAATTAATTACTGTAAGTGGTATGATTTCATAACATAATATATTCCTGCCATTGTTTTCAACCTTCACAGGAACCGGAACCATATCGAGCCCCTCCCCCCAAGCCCTACCAACCCGCTGACAAAGTGGAAGAGGCCTTTCTGGCGGAAGAGATCTCTGCTGATAGGCTGATGAAGATGTATGAGAAGGAACCATCGGCTTCGGAGGAAAAGAAGAAAATGTGAGTGTAAAAACAGGGCTACCTTAGTTTACACTCGCCCCCGTGAAAAATGTTCACGAGGGCTTTTTTGGTGCTCACAAGGGCTATTCTTTTCTTTTATTTGTTTTGTTAATTTGTATTCTCAGACATTGTAATAAATGATTATAAAGATCCTATCAAATACTGAAAACAATGAGCATACTCATTAAAATAAAAAGGACTAAGAACTACCTAATTTGCGACATAGAAAGCGAGGGCATTTTTGTTCAACATCTTTATATTTATTCGCCCCCGTGTTTTGGCTCATGGGGGCAATTTCAAAAGTTCAGGGGGCAAATCCCCCTCTGCCCCTGTGTGCTTTTTCTGCTGGACACAGTTAATTAATGTGTAATGCAAAAGTACCAACAAGTTTTGTATTTCCTTAAATTTATTTATCCAATATTGGGACTACCAAGGGATTGTTCTTCAGTGAACAGCATCAAACCAATTTGGACCAGCAAACGAAGAAGCACAAAGAAGAATTAGTTGATTGGCGGAGAAATGTAGACCTATAGTGAAACTTAAAGGCCAAGTTGAGTTTTGGTAATTTCCAAAGTGCCCCCCCAACATCGATTGTAACGGATTTGGTTGATTTCAATTCCATATGAAAGATCATCGAAAAAAACATGGGAAATAATAATAATTTCCATTCAAATGCTCTAATTGTTGTGAAATTTGCTTTCAAAATATCATATAAAAGTGGTTGACGCCCGGGTATCACTTTTTAGAACCGCTAGTGCGAGGCACTAGCGTTCTATGTTCTCCTAATAAAAGACTGAAACCAAATATTTGTGTGCACGCTAATTGTGCTTAAAACTATACATATGATACGGTACTTACCAGCAATTTACTCTCCAATATGTGATCCAACTACCGGGTGGATTAAGATTATGATTTTTCCTTCCATTCCGCAAAAAATCAGTGATATATGTGCCTCATGGACCAGTCTCTCCGTGTGTTAGCGCGACTGTGAACGAAAGGCGAACGAATGCGAATGGGGCTTGCGTGTTGCGTCAACGGCAGTGTTGGAGTCATACTTCTATGGTTGCGATACATAATATACACGTACTACTGTATAGTATTACCGCACACAGTGACTGCACTACAGTCCCGTATTACCACACACTGCACTATACAGTCCCGTATTAGGACCTACAACGCTAGTGCTTCGCGCCGAGTTAATTTGACACTTCGAGTTGTAACGGCTCTTTTTGAATGATAACAGGGGTTTTACTTTGTCGTTTGTAATTGTGTATACTTTTCGAGCATGGTGAAGTTATAACTATTAGTTTGTATCGTAATCGTGCAGGTTTTGGTTACTAAAGTTAAGTTTGACCAATACTCAACTATCCCTTTAAGAAATGTCTCTTTATAAATTGATTTCCTCTTGTTTTTGTCTCGTCCGAACAATTTTCCTCTCTTGCAGCCGACAGCGTCAAACCAAACCCGACCAGCAAGCAAAGAATCACAAGGAAGGATTAGTTGAATGGCAGAGAAATGTAGACCTACAGTGAAGCTTAAGAAATGGCTCTTAATTGATTTCCTTTTGTTTTGTTTTTTTCCCAATTATAGTTCCTGTCTTGCAGCCAACAGCGTCAAACCAAACCCGACCAACGAGTGAAGAAGATAAAAAAGAATTAGCTGAATCACTGACAAATTCTGACCTACAGTGAAACTTCAGAAATGTCTCTTAATTGATGGTGCAATATACTGTATGCTTGTTAATTGTTATTATTATTATTAATTCCTTTTGTCATGTCCCAAAAATGTTCTTGTCTCGCAGCCAACAGCGTCGAAGCAAACCCGACCAGCAAGCAAAGAAACACAAGGAAGAATTAGCAGCTTTGATTGAGGCCCAGCGGAAGGTGGAGACTCTAGGGTATCTGGATTCCGGAGGAGAGACGGTAGACCCAGATGGGGCCGGGTATGAGGAGGCAACAGACATGAGAGGTAAGTAGACTGGCTGGTGTCGGTTGGTTGATTGATCGATTGGTTAGTTGGTTGGTCGGTCTGTCGATCATTCGATTGTCAGTTTTGCTCAAGTCATTCAGGAAGTTGGAAACTCTAGGGTATCTGGATTCCGGAGGAGAAACGGTAGACCCAGATGGGGCCGGGTATAAGGAACCGACAGACATGCGAGGTAAGTAGATTGGTTGGTGTCGGTTGGTTGATTGGTTGATTGTTAGCTTGGTTGATCAGTTGACAGCTAGCTTTGATCGAGGCCCAGCGGAAGGTGGAAACTCTAGGGTATCTGGATTCCGGAGGAGAGACGGTAGACCCAGATGGGGCCGGGTATAAGGAGGCGACAGACATGCAAGGTAAGTAGATTAATTGGTTGGTAGGTTGATTGATTGATTGATTGATTGATTGATTGATTGATTGATTGATTGATCAATTAACTGCTAGCTTTGATCGAGGCCCAGAGGAAGGTAGAGACTTAAGGGTATCTGGATACTGGAGGAGAGACTGTAGACCCAGATGGGGCCGGGTATGAGGAGGCGACAGACATGAGAGGTAAGTAGAATGGTTGGTTGCTTGGTTGATCAGTCAGACGGTCGGTCTGTCCATCGGTTGATCTATTATTCACTTGTTGATAGATTGAATGATTGAGATACTGACTGATCAATTGATAGGTTAGTTGGTTGGTAGGTTGGTAGGTAGATTGGTTGGTTGGTTGGTAAGTTGGTCGGTCGGTTAGTCAGTAGAATGGTTGGTTGGTAAGTTGGTCGGTCGGTTAGTCAGTCGGTCGGTCAGTCAGTCAGATGGCTGGTCGGTTGGTCGGTCTGTCAATGGGTCAATTATATGATGGGATATCTCTATATGGAAAGCCATTACCTGCTATTGAACTCTAATCAGGCCGTGTTATTTTGGCTATGCTATAGCCCGGGGGGGGGGGGGGGGGGAATATGTAAATATTTTCTATTATCAAGCAGATTTAATATTGTCCTTGATGAAAATTGTGTCAAATATTTGCACTTATGCTTTTAATGTGTTATGTTCAAATGCCTACCATGATTTAACATCTCAACATCTATTCATTTAAACTTCAACTCAACATTTTTGAAACTCCCCCATATTGATTGTTCTGTCTGTGTTTTGTTTGTCTTCTCAAGAGGATGCAAGTGACCTGATGGACGAGGGAGTGACCGGCGTCAAGACCACCGGGCAGAAGGTAAGAGCAATTCTGAGAAATCGTCTCTTTGACCTTCCTTTCCTTTCATTGGCTGTAAAGTAAATAAGTAAATATACAAAAGTAGAATGTTGATGTGTTTTTTTACCTTCTGAAATCACTTATAACTGCACTCAAGGGAGAGGGAGCTTAAAGGGTACCACCACCCAAAACTAATATTCTTGTAAACAAAAGGTAGCATTTTTAGTAGCCCAATCCACCAACAAGTTTGGGAAAATATGTTTCCAGAAAAAAATACATAACTGGAAAACGCATCACCATACTAAAGTCTGTGTTTATGGGTCTGCATACGAAGACTACCATTTGTCTAGGGCGAATGCATCGTCCAGGATTCTATTGTCTCCAAACGTATGCGTGAATAGAATTGGCGCACTCTCAGATGTTTGGCGCATACAGAACCATGAGGTCATGATGGTTCCGTAAGTGGTGGTAATTAATTTGTGAATTACACAACCCTTTGCAAAGTGTTGGGTATCTACATGTATTTAATATCACACAACGGTACCAAAAGATATGACTATGTGTTTTTCTTTGCCTGGTGATCCCCATTAAAGTAATCATGCTTGTACCCTTCTAGTATTCGGAGAAAACAGTTTAATTTACAGCTTGATTTTGATTAATATTTATTTTGTCAGACTCGTCGGAGACCGCCCCCTTCTGCCCCTCAAGTCAAAGTTGGCGTGTGCAGTCGCTGTGCAAAGTATGTATTCTTTTCTCCTTTTTTTGTTTGCTTTTTTCATTGTAATCAACAAAACTTACTTAGAACTCTAGCAGTTCTCACATACCTTGTTGTATTCTTATTACCAATAGAAGCATAGGAGAGTTATCCGTTTTCCGGATTACTCTTTCGTTATAAGGATATTTATGATAGAAGCGTTCAAATTTGTGAGGAATTCAAACATATAAAGAAACTGACCAGAAATATATAATGTGATTAAAAAAAAGAGCAAAGAAAAAGGGATTCTGACCACACGGGCAATGAAAATTAAGGGGTTTTAGGGACGAACGCCGTACTACGGTTTTCTATAGCTCAGTCGGTAAGAGCACCGGTCTAGCAATCTGGAGGTCTCGGGTTCGAATCCCGTTGGAATCCCATTTTCTTTGCTCTTTTTTAATCAAATTGTTAAGGCTCAGCCTCTCTAGGAGACTTTCAACTGTGTATAAAGTCAGTGCAAGGGGTTAGCAATTAGCACTTTGCATTGTTGCTCATTACTCAGTTATATGACATTCATTTACCATGGAATTTTTCACGCATCACTCGATGGACATATCAGATCACAGAAATACATGATCAACCCTTCATCTGTTTTTGCACATTAAGAAACTGATGAGCAATTATAATGAGCATTTATGGCTGTGTGTCTTGCTTTTCTTCTTGTAGCGTTATTGGGGGCGGAGATTTTGAGCACCATTCGGGGACTAATGGGCGGTAACGGGGCATATACATGTACCAGCATCGATGGATCCAGTGAAGCATTTGAGAGAGTTGAACAAATTCTCCAGCAAATATACTGAGTGTTTACGACCGTGTGTCATGCTATTTTTGTTGCAGCGGAGATTCCAGCACTCTTGGCCAGGGGACTGTAAATACGGGAGGTTATGGCAAGTAAACTAGCATCGTTAGAGAAAAGTCAATACTTTGAAATTGTGTTCAAGAAATTGATCAGCAAATATAAGGAGTGTTTGTTATTACTGTGTGTCATGCTATTTTTTGTTGCAGCGTTATTGGGGGCGGAGATTCGAGCACCGTTGGGAGACTAGAGGGTGGTTATGGGGCGTATACCAGCATCGATAGCTCTAGTGAGGTTTCCGTGAGCTCGGGGTCAGACTTTGAGAGTGCGTCGCAGGTTTCTGGGCCGGTGAGTCCTTATTCTTCATTGATGTACATTTTATCTGTATCTATTTTGGTTTGTTGGTTGGTTGATTGATTCATCGATTTAGGAAGTTATTCATTCACTTTTTTTTACCGGGGTCAACACTCAACACCAAATATTAGGCTTTTGCACTTCTAAGTTAGCCTCACATTCTCACATTATATAATTTTCTGTTTAATTCTTTTAGACATTTCTATTTCTTATAATAGTGTATCTTTTGATTTTTTTTACGCAGAATGTGAATAAACGGAACTTGAATTAAAATTTGTGGTTGATTGATTGATTGATTGAATGAACATTTGATAATGGATAAATGATGAAAAATTATGGAGGGTGATTGAAAGCGTTCCGCAGTATTCACTTAGTTACCATTGTTAAGTTATTGATTGTGTAGTTTGCAGTTTTGTATTTGTAATGGTGGCTTAGCAGTTAGAGTGTCCGCCTCATGCACGGGAGGTCCCGGGTTCGAACCCAGACCGGGTCATACCAAAGACTTTCAAAATGGTACCCTCTGCCTTCTAGCCAGGCACTCGGCATTTATAGAATGGAGAAGGGAAAGTTAATCACACGAGTTACCAGAGGACTGGCCCCCTTCTGTAGCTTTCGCTACATTTAGTAGACGTGTGGCCTAGGGCTAATGAATCGGAGATAGGCGCCACCTTATGTGCCAACATTGGCACGGGAACTTAACTTAATGATAATTGTGTATTTTTTAAAGCTCTTTGTATCAACTTTTGTAAAAAAGTGCTATATTTAGATGGAGTAGTGCTCCAATTTTCAAGTATATAATGTTTATTTTTTTCATGGTTTGTACATCCCGTTGATGTCCGAAGAACTAAAAATTCAACGACATTATATCATATACGAACCGTACATTGATGTTCTTTTAGCCATGTATCAATACATTGTAAACACCAAAAATAAACTGAAGATAAGCTAGCTAGCCTTAAGTCATCCTTCCATTATATGTGACTGGATATGGCAAAACCCGGCACTTGTCGGTCATTCATGTTTTGGAGAATTTGGCATTATAAGTTCACATAATGTGTGTAAAAGACTTATGTTTGTAAACATTGAAACACTCATATCTTTGCCAAATATTGTCAATTCTTTTAGAACAAGGCATCAAATGAAAGCTTGTGATGAGGCCTTTTTAATGGCTTGAAAATCTCAATTTTGATTTTTACCGACAAGTGCAGGGTTTTGCTATATCCAGTCACATATATAAACTTATATAAATTAATTTATATTTATATCTGATATTAATATCACATTTCAGAGGCCCATGGCATGGGAGGGAGCAACAGGGGAAGACTCAAGGACAGCAAGATCTGTGACTGCAAGGAGCGTGACACACGAGTAAGTTAACATGATATTATACAGTCAAACCTCATTATAGTGAGCATCTTGGGTGCATTGAATTGAACCCTAACCATAACCCTATCAGATAACTTGTTGTAGTAACCAATACAAAAAATAGAGCCTGGACCTAGGAAAATACCTTACTATATCAGGTACCTTCTTGTTACAGAGCTCATTACATGATGAATATATCAATGCTTAAAAAAGCACAGGCCCGCTGGACCGTAGCCACTGACAACAACATGTTGCTTTAGTGCCATCAAAATAACATAATGACGAGTTTAACTTGACTGTCCAAATAGGCAACAAAATATAATAACAAACTGTTTATGTTTCCATTGTGTCGGGCCACCAGACTCAGGTTTTGGGCCACTCAAATGAGAGAATATCTTAATTTTTACTTGCCCGACTGGGCTACAATGCAAAACATTTATTTCTAGTATTGAATAGATGTTGACTGACGAGGAAAGGTTTCTCTCCGAGGTATGTGTTAGCGAAGGAAGATTATGAGCCTTATTGTCCTCTGAAATTGTATTTCAAATCCTGAAGGAACGTTCCATGATGTTCCCGATAACAAAAGTTAACATCTTTTTATCTTGGATGATATATTCCAGGTACAAGAGGTCCAAATCAGTAACCTTATAGCCTCCGAGCTCAATTAGAAATTGTGGCTATTCTAAGTGATATTGTAATTATTGTCATTGTGATATATGGTGTGCATATTCACTGTTAACATTGCAGGTATATGCAAAAAGTTCTTACACAAAATTGCTCCTATACATTAATCTTTCGGGGCTTTGGAGGGTGGAACATTATACAGATGTTAACTGGTGGTGGAGGAAACAGATTTAAAATGCTATTTCGTGAAGACAATAAGTCCCTTAACTACGTCAAATCCCTCGGAGAGAAACATTCCATGATGTTCCTGACAACTAAGTTAACATCTGTTATGTTATATGACTTAAACTTATGTAAAAAAGTATCACATCCTTACACTTTTAGCCTCTGAACTCGATTAAAAATGTGGCTTTTCGAAGTGATATGTTGTATTGATAAGTCATTGTGACATTATTATAGATTATAGAATCTAGATTGCGCGTATTAATTGTTAACAATGCGCGCGTACGCGCAAACTTTGATAACGAATGATAATGAAAGCAAATGTTTGTGTGTTTTGTGCAGCCAAGCCAGTGAGCTGTTCCACCAGAGCTCCAGGCACCAGGTCCAGACCAGCACTGAGGTCAGGTCCTCGTCCCAGCGCTGGGAGACCAGGTCCTTTTCATCAGAGACTGA
This sequence comes from Echinarachnius parma, assembly GCA_037951105.1. Classification (NCBI taxonomy): domain Eukaryota; kingdom Metazoa; phylum Echinodermata; class Echinoidea; order Clypeasteroida; family Echinarachniidae; genus Echinarachnius; species Echinarachnius parma. Next base: position 31,070 of record JBAMJV010009361.1, read on the forward strand.
GGTAAGCCTCTCAACAAGGAGAAATTTAAAATGATCCATTAACTTAAAGGGATAGTTCAATTTTGAAATCAAATTTATAACTAGGAGAGCATTCGAAAGGGAAAGATTCTCATTTCTCATGTTTTATTCTCATGTTGTATTCAATGAACTTTCAAATGGAATTAAAACCAACCAATTTCGTGTCATGGCGCATTTCGGGTACCAATACTCAAGTGTACCTTTAATGAGATATTATCCAAAAGTGATAATTCAGACTTCAATCATATATCAATAATCAGTGGTGTAGCGCGGTCAGACTGATTGGGGGGTGGGGGGGCACACCTTATGTATTTTTTTTTTTTTTTTTCAAAAAACGTCCCTTTATGTTTCCTATTGTATTTTCAAGTTATTGGTGGGGGGGGGGCACATGCCCCCAATGCCTCTGCCAATGACTCTAAAATGACGTGTGATAATTTCATAGAAAAAAACGAACCCTGTTTCCCTAGTAAGAAAGGGTGAGAATTGATGTAAGATCTTATCACCTACACCACCATGGAAGCCGATACTTACAAACAGCATCTAATTCACCTTTTGTTGCCTTAAACTATTTTTTGTGGCGTGGAACATATTACCTAGTGATGTGATGCTACAATCACCTCCGTGTTTTTGTTTTCTTCTGCAGAGAAGGGCCACGGGGACCGACTCGTTACTGGAACATGGGCGCTCCTGGCCCCAGCCTGGATCGGATGACGACTCCAGTGTGTAGAGTCGTCTGTGCTGTCACCACTGTGTGGATGCTGGATTATGTGAAGTCAAATAGTAGTCCTGGGGAGTGTTTCACAAAAGTTGGAACTTAACTCTTTAAGTTGGACCTAACGGTTATGGAAAGCCATCAGTTTGTTTGAAAATTTGTTATAAAACAATTATTTTCAGTTCAAAGGCATACATTTTGATTAAAATCAGTCATATTTGTTGTTATGAAGGAACCGTGAGGTTATTGATATACATTTTTGTTGGAAGTCGCAAATATTTGCATTTTTTTTGCTTTTGAATATGTTTTATTCCAAGGCTACAAGTTAATGGCCTTCCCATAATTTAAAATTAAACTTAGAATTTAAGTTCAACATAGTATCTTTGTGAAACACCCCCCCCCCCCCCCCGCTCATGTTCAAATACTAAAAAGGTCAGTAGTTACTTTTGAGCCAACAGTAGCGTGAGGGCCAGGCGTTCATGAATAAACATAAGGTCATGACGTCACTGTACGTCATCTGCATCATGAATATTCATAACTAGGATTAGGGTTCGGGTGATTTTGAGGGCTTATATGAAACCAACACCGATCATCAGCCGTTGACGTGGCCTAGTGGTTACGCTGCCTAGTGGTCACGCTGTGGACATCCAACACTTGGGGTCATGGGTTCGAATCCTCTCTTGTGACTCTTCTTTTCTTTTGCCATAAAAGATGGTGAGTAGTGGTTCATTTAGTAAATGTGTCATGCAGAGTTTTCACTAAAGTCTGAAATGACGTATCGTGATGTCATTACACTATGATTATTCATGAACACCCAGCCTAGCACTGGCCCTCACGCCACTGTTGGCTCAAAAGTGCCTACCAAAAAGGTCACATCCCTTCTATATGAAAGAACTCATTGGTCCATATTCACCAACATGTCAACGTAGGTCAGCTACCCACAACCTCTTCCGCTCAACCCAAGGTTCACCCACGGTCATAATATGGCGAACGCAGCTTTTCCTGCTGTTCTTCTCTCTGCAACGCTCTCCCAAACTGGATTAAAACCTCTCCCAAACTGGATTGACGGGGACCACCAGGCAAAGGACAACACATGATTATATGTTTGTGTACCGTTTTGTGATATCAAATAGATACCCAACATTTTGCAAAAGGTTGTGTAATTCATAAAAAATGCAATTAATTACCACCACTTACAGAACCACTATTTTTTCCTGGTTCCGTACGGGCCAAACATTTGCAAGTGCGCCAATGCTATTCACGCGTACGTTTGGAGAGAATAGAATCCCGGACGATTCGTTCGCTATGGACAAAGTAGTCTTCGTACATGCAGACCCATGAACGCATGCTTAAGAATGGTGATGCGTTTTCCAATTATATTTTTTTTCTGGAAACATTTTTTCGTGACACTTGTTGTTACCTTTCATTTATAAGAATATTATTTTTGGGTGAAGGTACCCTTTAAAACCTCACCTTCTATTGACTCTTACAAACACAAGCTCACATAGTTTCTCTTCAAAGAACACTATCAGTCATAGCTCAAACATGGACTCTATTTACATCTTTCTCTCAAAGCACTTAGAGGCTGGCTTTTTTTATTAGGCACTATACAAATTATTATTATTATTATTATTATTATTTGTACTGTTATTAAGTCCTGAAGTCTCTCTTGTGAAACTTAGCTCAAAGTCAAACTTATCTGGAATAAACATCATCTTCTGAACAAACTTTTTAAGTCAGATCAAGAAAGAATCAAGGAAGAAATGATATTTAGCGTTTATTATGAATAGAAGGATTTGCAATCAATTTTTAATCAATTTATTGTGGCCTTACAATGAATGGAATTTTCATTCATTGTTATTTCTATGGTATTTATCCTGTTACTGTAATATACATGTATGTTTTACATTTTATAGTCGCATACCTTTTGATGTATGTGTATTTTGTGTAATATTTTGATGTTGAGGATTTTACATCTACTAGGTATTACGTATAAAGAAAAATATATGTTTTTTTGTTTGTTTCTGTAGATGTGTTGACGTTTTGAATGGCTTGTGATTTTGTGTTCCTTATGATACGCATGACGGAAAATGGGAAACAAAATATATTTACATATACATTGTTGTAGTCACTGAAATAGGTATGGGTTACATTAGTTTGTATCATGATTTCTTTTAACTGATATATTTATGTAAACTTTCACTTTATTTTTTAAAGGGATCTATTAACTTTGTCAAAATCCACAAAAATTACCTGGAACTCTAGCGGTTCTCACATACCTCATTGTTATCGTATTATCAATAGAAACATGCCGCAGGTTTCAGTTTTCCAAAATTCTCTTTCGTTATAAAGATATTTAGTGTTGAAATGTTCGGATTCTAAATTCTTTATTATGGAGAATTAAATCTTATAAAAGTAAGTGCAGTGAGTTACCAAACACTACTTTGCATTGTTTGCTCATTACTTGTTCATACACATTCATTTACAGTGGAACTCGTGCTCTAATATATCACTCGGTGGACATATCCGATCACAAAACCACATGCATTTTATCAACCAATTTATCAAAATGTGCACATGTCAACAAAGTTACTAGATCCCTTTTGAACTATTGATGAAGGTACATTTTCAGTCATTTTTACGACTTGATGTTGCTGAAACCCTTGTTATGAATTCTACATGACGTACATGTATGTAAAAAGTACCCTTTTTTATGCAAGAGTTAGTAGATGAATACAATTCTATGTTCGTTTATGTATTTTTCTTATATTGAAATAGAAATGTGATAGCTATTTGATTATAATGATATATGTTGAGTCTGCTTCATTATGAAACATTTACTGTCTGCAAAGTCATGTGAGTCAAACCTGTCTTAGTGCAAGTTAGTGGCCACCTGTTTATATTGGCCAATAAATGTGATCCCCTTCAGCGAAAAAAGCAATATAATAGAAACGTTTTATAGAGGTCACCTGTCTACAGTGGCTACTTTTATTATTGCTCCTAGGTAGCTATTACAAACAGGATAAAAACATTTGTTATAGTTATCTTTCTCTACAAATGTGCCATATATGTAGTGTTTATAAGAAATGTGCGACTTTATTTAATATTTTCGAGAGAAAAGAAATATAGTTATACAGCCTAATTTTGATATATTGTAGTTCAGTACAAATTGTGTTTTATTTGTTAATTCATTCTTTATAGTGGTCATTAATTATGACTCGAATAATTGTAGTATTTTTGTGCTGTTAAGTGCTAGAATGTGATATTGCCTTTTTGTACAATGCATGTTTACACATATTCCTAAAATATTCACATTCTATTGGACCAAAATAAATATAAATTGTCTGCTAAGAGGCAATGTATACAACTTATTTATATCAATTTGTATTTATCAATTATTTGATTTATTGTTTTTATGTTGTTGTTTGTGTTTTGTTTTGTTTTTGTTTGTTGTGTTTTTGTTTTTTGGGGGGCAGTAGATAATTGGTGTCATCCTTGATTGATGGGTTGATGGGGGGATGGGTGGATGGATGGAACAAGTGATGAAGGGTGGATGGATGGATGGGTGGATGGGTGGATGGATGGATTGAAGGATGGATCAAGTGATGATGGGTGGATGGATGGATGGATGGGTGGATGGATGGATTGAAGGATGGATCAAGTGATGATGGGTGGATGGATGGGTGGATGGATGGATTGAAGGATGGATCAAGTGATGGGTGGATGGATGGATGGATGGGTGGATGGATGGATTGAAGGATGGATCAAGTGATGATGGATGGATGGATAGATGGGTTGATGGATGGATAGGTGGGTTGATGGATGGATAGGTGGAGGGGTGGAGGGATGGATGGATGGATGGATGGATTGAAGGATGGATCAAGTGATGATGGGTGGATGGATGGATGGATCAGTGATGATGGATGGATGGATTGAAGGATGGATCAAGTGATGATGGGTGGATGGATGGATGGATGGGTGGATGGATGGATGGGTGGATGGATGGATGGATGGATGGATAGATGGATTGAAGGATGGATCAAGTGATGATGGATGGATGGATGGATCAAGTGATGATGGGTTTATGGATTGAAGGATGGATCAAGTGATGATGGGTGGGTGGATGGATGGGTGGATGGATGGATGGGTGGATGGATGGATGGATGGATGGATAGATGGATTGAAGGATGGATCAAGTGATGATGGATGGATGGATGGATCAAGTGATGATGGGTGGATGGATTGAAGGATGGATCAAGTGATGATGGGTGGATGGATGGATGGATGGGTGGATGGATGGATGGATGGATGGATGGATGGATGGATAGATGGATTGAAGGATGGATCAAGTGATGATGGATGGATGGATCAGTGATGATGGATGGATGGATCAGTGATGATGGATGGATGGATCAGTGATGATGGATGGATGGATTGAAGGATGGATCAAGTGATGATGGGTGGATGGATTGAAGGATGGATCAAGTGATGATGGGTGGATGGATGGATGGATGGATGGATGGATGGATGGGTGGATGGATGGATGGGTGGATGGATGCATTGAAGGATGGATCAAGTGATGATGGGTGGATGGATGGATGGATCAGTGATGATGGATGGATGGATTGAAGGATGGATCAAGTGATGATGGGTGGATGGATGGATGGATCAGTGATGATGGATGGATGGATTGAAGGATGGATCAGTGATGATGGATGGATGGATTGAAGGATGGATCAAGTGATGATGGGTGGATGGATGGATGGATCAGTGCATGATGATGGATGGATAGATTGAAGGATAGATCAAGTGATGATGGATGGATGGATGGATCAGTGATGATGGATGGATGGATTGAAGGATGGATCAAGTGATGATGGGTGGATGGATGGATGGATCAGTGATGATGGATGGATGGATTGAAGGATAGATCAAGTGATGATGGGTGGATGGATGGATGGATCAGTGATGATGGATGGATGGATTGAAGGATAGATCAAGTGATGATGGATGGATGGATGGATGGATCAGTGATGATGGATGGATGGATTGAAGGATAGATCAAGTGATGATGGATGGATGGATGGATCAGTGATGATGGATGGATGGATTGAAGGATAGATCAAGTGATGATGGATGGGTGGAAGGATGTATGGGTGGATGGATGCATGAATGGATGGATGGGTGGGTGGAAGGATTAATTAATGGATAATGCATATACATGTTTAATAGTATAGATGGGCGGGTGAATGAATGTATACGTATACATGCATAAATCCATAACAACATATAGATTAGATTGGGATTTGTTTATACTCCATCATTATTTTATTCATTTTATATATAAACTGAAGATCAACATTCAAACCTCCGGAAACATACACTTTACGACAGAGTACAGTGCCAAGATACCATGATTGCTAGGCCTACATATATGATACAGAACAATACGAGAACACAATTGTTATAATTTTAAAGTTAAAAAATATACGGTATATCATCTTGGCTGCTTTTATCTCACCAACATTGAAAGCATTACTCCACTGCCCACTCATGTTTATATGAAGCAATATCAAGAAGGCATCGGAACGGTTTGAATTTATGTTGTTATAATATTATGTATACAAGCAAATACAAAAAATAAAGCACAAACATTAAAACAAAATTATACAACCATTTATAAGCACAAACATAATGTATA
>JBAMJV010009361.1:42500-48769 GCA_037951105.1 Echinarachnius parma
TTGCAAAAACAAGTGTAAACAGAAAGTGGACCCCTTGACCCCACCGATAGTACGAGACTAAGCAAAAAATTGCCAGTGTAAAAAGCCCTTTTGCCAGTCAGGAGGCAGTCAGGAGTCAGGAGTCAGGAGTCGGGAGTCAGGAGCCAGTAATATAGGTCAGTCTAAAGCCCGGCGCAGACAGAGTCAACTCGACCCGATCCGACTGGTTTTCAGTCAGGCTAGAGTCAGTTTCGCTCAGTCGGAGCCGATCCAACATGTAGAATCGGCCTTGAATGACCTCTGACTGGCAATTGACTGGAAAACCGGAGGCAGCACATACTCAGTTAAAGGGATAGTTGAGTTTTGGTAGAGAGGGCGCTACACAAAATAATTTTTTGTGAGATAATGAAAATAGTGTCAAATTTGAAAGAGCATACAATTTTAATGGCAGAATAAACTTTATTTGATCAAAATCGGCTGAGAAACGGCTAACATATCCATAAACATAACCGTTTGTAATAAATGTGGGGCCCCACAAGTATTCAATAATTTTGAACCAGCCGTTAAAATTTGTTTTAAAATGCTTCCTCTTTTCAAAAATTGTCAAAAGAGGTTTTTAGATAGTTGTTGATTATCTCTCTATCTAATCACTATTTCAACAAAACATCACATGCACAATATTTTATTTAAAATGGTTTAAACGAATGCGTTTTTGAATGCGCCCTCTTTAGTTTAAACAGCTCTTTATGAATGATAACAGGCTTTTTACTTAGCATGGTGGAGTTATAATTATTAGTTTGTAATGTAATGGTGCAGGTTTTGGTTACTAAAATTCAGTTTGACTAAAACTGTACTCTCTACCAGAACTCAACTATCCCTTTAATCAGGCTGAAAACCAGTCGGATCGGGTCGAGTCAGCTCTGTCTGCGCCGGGCATTACATGTTGAATCGGCTTCGACTGAGCGAAACCGACTCTATCCCGATGGAAAACCAGTCTGGTCGGATCGAGTCGGCTCTATGTTTGCGCTGCGCTGGGCTAGATAGAAGATACTAATTATACGAGATTATTTTTAACACAAGGGTGGTGGTTAACTTCTTACGGAATTCTGTATCCTTGATGGCCGTGTGGGGTAGCAGGGTAGGAGCGACGCTGCTGTACCGCATCACCTCGTACAGGGTGGCTTCCGTCAAGGGTAGAGACCCGCGGTCGTTGATGTTGGGGGCGCGATCACGGCCGATCACCCCGTCGATTTCCACCTGGATCTTCTTCTGGATGTCCGGGTGCTCGGAAAGGAGTGCGATGGCCCAGTAGAGTGTGTCCGTTGATGTCTGAACGCCAGCTATAGGAAGTGAAAGAGAGCCTTTAAATTTGTGGGCATTTGCAAACAATGATAAACGGTTGGTTAAACGGTGTATTTCTGTGATCAAAATATGTCCCATGAGTGATGTGTGTACATTCCATGAATGCCAGCTGTGAAATTCGATGAAAGAGATCCTATATTCTTTTATAATAATTGATAAGACAATTTATGAAAACCCAGACAAACGGTTGATCAATTTTGTATTTTGTGATCTGACATGTCCACTCAGTAATATTTGCAATAGAATTTGCAATACAATAGAATCCGGACGATTCGTTCGCTCTGCACAAAGGTAGTCATCGTACATGCAGGCCCATAAACGCATGAATGGTGATTCATTTTCCAGTTATATATATTTTCTGGAAACATATTATTTTTCTGAATTTGTTGACGGAATGAACTACTAAAGATGTTACCTTTTTGTTTTTATAAAAATATCATTTTGTGGTGGTGGTGCCCTTTGATTACGTGCTCACATGTATATGAGCCCCCCCCCCCCCCACACACACTTGCCAAGTTCGTGGCTACGCCACTGTGTGCTTGTAACTGACCTAAGAAGATGTCATTGACAGTCTGCACGAGGTGCGTGTCCGTCAGCTTATCCACATTCTCTCCGCCTTTCTTGGCGTCTTCCTGGGCCTTACATAGCAAGCTGTAGAAGTCGTTGATGCTCTCTGCATGGTGAAACGGGAGGAACAAAACATGATCATAATACTAATAATAATAATAATACTCTATTTAAGTACATAGCGCCTAATATGATTGATAATCATCTCTAAGCGCTTGACAATGATCTTATTACCCCGGTTATTATAGGATACAGTGCAAATGAGCACACATTGTGTGCACCATGACATTGTCCAAATTCTCAAAACTTACTTGGAACTCTAGTGGTTCTCTCACACTTATCATATTATTATTAACCATGAAAGGACGGGACAGGTTTGGGTTTTTTCAAATTTCTATTTCGCTGAAAAGATATTTACGATTGAAGTGCTTTGCTTTCTTGCTCATATCGCAGGCGAAAAATATAAAATTAACTTGACATTTTCACACATTACTTCAGATCACTCCAATACACATTTTATTAATCACTCATCACTTTTTTTGCACTTGCCAGCAAAGTTACAAGATCCCTTTAAGTTTACCTGTGCTTTGTAAATCTGGTATAAGTTGTTAGTTTTGTATGTTTATTATATTGCTTTGCAAAATAACCTGAAGTTGAATTGAATTACCTGGGTCATATCTCCCTTTTGTGTCGTCAATCTCTTTCTTAAACCTGGTTAATTGAATTACCTGGGTCATATCTCCCTTTTGTGTCGTCAATCTCTTTCTGAAACCTGGTTAATTGTATTACCTGGGTTGTATCTCTATTTTGTGTCGTCAATCTCTTTCTGAAACCTGGTTAATTGAATTTCCTGGGTCATATCTCCCTTTTGTGTCGTCAATCTCTTTCTGAAACCTGGTGAATTGAATTACCTGGGTCGTATCTCTCTTTTGTGTCGTCAATCTCTTTCTGAAGCCTGCTCTTCAAGGTGGTGATCGTATCCTGCATTAGCTTAGGACCGCTTGACGGGATGTACTTGGCCCAGGAGAAGAAGTCAGCCGCCAGCCCAAGACCAAGTTTCTCGTTGAGTTCATCAGTTTGCTTCATGAATTCAATCACCGAAGGGTCTTTCAATTCATAGCTGCAATAATGAAGATAATGATGATGAAGATGATGATGATTATGATGATGATTATTGTGAAGGTAGCGATAATGATGATGATGATGATAATGATGATGATAACGATGATGATGATGATAATGATGATGAAGATGATGATTATGATGATTATTGTGAAGGTAGCGATGATGATGATAATGATGATGATGATGATGAAGAAGATGAAGATGATGATTATTGTGAAGGTAGCGATGATGATTATAATGATGATGATGATTATAATGATTATGATGATAATGATGATGAAGATGATGATGATGATGATGATGATGATTATGATGATGATGATGATGAAGAAGAAGAAGATGATGATGATAATGATGATAATGATGTTGTTGATGATGATGATGATGATAATAAATGTGATGATGATTATGATGATGATGATTGTGAAGGTAGTGATGATGATGACGACGGTGATGATAACGATGATGATGATGGTTATGATGATGATGATGATGATCATCATCATCATGATAATGATGATGACGAAGATAAGAATTAAACAATAGTAATAATAGTAACAATAATGAGAATGGTAAAGTTAACTGATGGTAACAAATAAAAACATTTCTTCGGAGCCTGTTCAGATTGAGAATTCAGGCTAGGATTGCTGAACTTTGGAGGTCCAATGCCAAAATGTAATTTTGCAAAATTATGCTTAGATTTGGGAAAGAAAATGTGTAATTGTTTGCCTGATGCTTACATTTGGCAGCCAATGGATAGCTAACGTTATAGGTCTGATTTAACACACCCTAGTATTACCTAGTATGGGGTACTCTATCGTAAATATGCCCTTTATACTAACATTCAATTAGCGTCCGTATATATAAGAAAGGTGCAACATCGATTAATATAGACAAATGTTAATTTGTCCACATAATCCTCATCTCCCGGGGGGGGGGGGGGGGGGGGGGGGGTCTGTCCTCATTGAAAGGGGGGTATCATGCGTGACCAAGAAAACGAGTAATTAGGGTGGTTTTTCACGATCAGGCGAGATACTCGAGTATCTCGTTTAGGGTCTCAAAATAAACCCAAAATCAGGAAATAGGGTATCTATTTTAGGCTGATGAATTACTCGTTTAGGGTATCAAAAAGATGAATTACTCGTTTAGGGTCTCAAAAACTCAGCTTACTTGCTTAGGGTATCAAAAATAGTTATAACTTGCTTAGGGGTTTACAAAAAAATTGATTACTTGCTTAGGGTATCAACTTCTTGCTTAGGGGTTTACACAAAATTGATTACTTGCTTAGGGTATCAAATTACCGATAATCATACTTGCTTAGGGTGTATTTTTTGCACCACGCAAATACTCGTTTAGGGTGCTTTTGGCAAGTCCTTTGTCACGCATGATACCCCCCTTTCTATGAGGACAGACCCACCCCCAGGGCCTCATCTACAGCCACGCACTTTTCAGCATTATTCCTGAGGGCCCATGGGTGTAGGGGCTGGGGGCTGCACCTTCAAGATCGGGCTCTATATATGAACGTATTGAAAGCCCCTCGTTTGTATACCTTTTCCCGAAGCACACCTGACCAAGGATGTTGTATAGCAGGAGGTTGAGCATGATCTTGGGGTTGATGGGAAAACACTTTAGGTAACAAAAATGTATAATGTATAACACTAGGATACAAGCTATTTGAAGTTGTGAATACCTTTTCCCGAAGCACATCTGAGAGAGAACGTTGTAGAGCAGGAGGTTGAGCATGATCTTGGGGTTGAGCGGCTTGTCTCCGTTGGTAGCCAGCTCCTTCTGTATCTTAGGGTACACACTGGTGATGAGTTCCTGCAGGGGCTTACCGGTAGCAAAATGCCTGCAAGTCAGGGGAGACCAATCAATAAATCGTCGATTGAAAGACAATTGGGCCGGCACCAAGATATAGTCTCCCTTTTAATAGCAAAGTGGTACAGGGAAACCCCGTTATAACGAGCTCGCTTATAACGAGGAGAATCCTTTGGTCCCGATTCATATGTTCATTTAAATGTTTGTTATTAATTTGGCCGTTTATAACGAGGTACCGCTTATAACGAGGTAAATTTGATAGTCCCGACTACTTCGTTATAACGGGGTTTCCCTGTACTTTGGAGCTATATAAGCATGCTCATTTTGAAAGCCCTACATGTATAAACTGAATATGGTTTTCTTTTATTTGTAATGAATGTTTCAAATATTGAAAATGATTATCATCTGAAAACTCATTTTAGCCCAAAGATGATATAAACCCTTATCGCTCTCACCCAACGAAATAGCATCTTCAGTGTGAGACACACAAATCCATCTCGCTATGGGGGTGTTTTAATATTATGACGACATACTATCCCCTAGAGAACGGGTGAGAACAAAAAATCATCAAAAAAACCTCGAAACATTGGCTGATTTTCAGACTACTTCAGTGTGATGCTTTACAGCAAAATTGTCGCCCTTTAGTTCTTCACAAATGTTCTTAGTTAGGGGAGCTCATGCATCGGAATATTAAAATCGTATGTATTTAATCTAGATGATATTAAATATTTATTACTGGACTAACATAACAATCAAAACATAGTGATATATTATTTGTTTTATTTTTGGTTATTTTGAAAGCCTATACTCATGCTTCATCTTGGTCTTGGCCTCGATATATCTGGGCCCCGTTGCAGAAAGAAATACACTCGATTGTAAGTTACCATAAAATGTGTAAGTCATAACATTTTCGCGTTTCAACCAATCAGATTTGCGCATTTGTAACGCATGATCTGACTTACAATTAATTGTAACTTACAATCGATTGTATCTCTTTCTGCAACGGGGCCCTGGTCTTATGAACGTAAAGCATGCCAGCCGACTCGGGGGTTAGCATCGGAAAGGGGTCCAAAGATGATGCAGGCAATTTAAACCAGGACCGTAGCACGGATTTTTCAAGGGGGTGGGGTGTGTGTGTGTGTGTGGGGGGGGGGGGGGGGGGGTGGGGGTTGCGTATTTTACAAAAACGGGACCTAGACCGAGACCACTGGTTGCGTCGTGTAAGCTAGTTGGGGGGGGGGGGGGGGGGGGGGGAGGGGGTCCGTCGCCAAATTCGTTCGAGGCCGAAAACCACTTGTTTAGTTGTGTTAGCGGTTTACTTGGCTGAGACCGATAACAAATGGACCTTTCTGAATGTAAGGGGTGCGTATACGCACCAAATACACCACCCCCCCCCCCCCCCGCCCCTGGCTATGGGC